>CALYDF020004541.1:0-17042 GCA_944474145.2 Dicrocoelium dendriticum
TCGATCGATGTGCCCTTTGGGACTGTCTGTTGCGGAAAGGTGTGCCTGATAAATATGTAGACATTATCAAAGCGCTGTACGCACATAGTTCGGGCAGGGTGAAGGTTTATGGCAAACTGTCGCCACCCTTCAGTATCACCAGCGGTGTGAGACAAGGATGCCCGCTGTCACCTTTCCTCTTCAAATTCGCTATTGATAAAGTCATGGAAACAGCGTTCGCTGGACACGACCTAGAAGGTGTGGAGCTACTCCCTGGTGAGCGACTTCTTCACTTGGAGTATGCAGACGATATTGCCCTAATCTGTGACGGCTCGCAAACATGCCAGACAGCACTGGATCGATTAGCACTGGCTGTCAATCGTTTTGGGCTATGCTTTGCTCCATCGAAATGCAAAGGACTTCTCCGAGATTTGCAGAGATCCAACCCTGCGCTAACGCTTGGTGGTGATCTGCCAGAAGTCGTTCAGGAATTTAAGTACCTAGGCAGCTATATTAGCACCCGTGGGATTGAAGATGAGGTTACGAACCGTATAGCAAAAGCTCGAGGTGCTTTTGCCAATCTCCGCCACCTGTGTCGCAGACGCGACATTACTCTCGCCCTGAAGGGCAGAGTTTACAACGCAGCCGTCCGTTCAACTCTCCTATATGGCTGTGAAACCTGGCCCATCAAGTCGACAGACATAAAGAGGCTCGTTATAATCGATCATCGCTGCTTTCGCAGCTTAGCTCATGTCTGGTGGGAACACCGTGTGAGCAATGAGCGTGTTCGGCGTCGCGTATTTGGTGCAGGAAAAGCGAGTGAACCGCTCAGCACGATTATATCACGCACCAGGCTCCGATGGCTGGGCCACGTGTTGCGCATGCCAGCACACCGACTCCCACGACGTGCATTGTTTGCGCGTTGTGGGTGCGGTTGGAAGAGGAGGAGGGGAGACCAAGTGGTGACTTGGTCGAGAGAAATGAAAACCCTCACTTCGAAGTTGGCGTCGGTTGGTGCATCCCGACTGCTTGGCTGTGGTCCTAAGGATGGTGAACACATTTGGTTGGACACACTTGCTGATATGGCTTGGAGCCGACCCCAATGGCGTTTGTGTTGTGAGTTCCTTTGTCCATCCCCCTCCTGTTTAGCATCCCCCTCAAATCACAATCTCAATCGTTAGGCATAATATGACTTTCTTTAACGGCAGCCAGCTGTTAGCTCTCCGGAACGATGTCCATCCGTTACTGGGGACTCAGCGGGCGTGCCACTGTTTTCTTTTCTCCTTCTTCTTTTCTTGCCTTTTGTATTGTGGCACAATAGCTGAGGTGTTTTCCACCTCCAGCTAACGTGTAATGATGATGATGACGTAAACGTTTCCAACTACAGCGAATGGAAGACAACTAAGGTACTTTAGTTTACATTCCAATGGATGGTAGCTTATTGACGTTGTTGAGTAAGCTAATATAAGTGATCACACTTCATCGATACTCGGGCTTTCCTAGGCGGTCGGACCTAATATGCTAATAGCCATCGAGTTTCACGACTCCATCTTCATATTTTTGTAACATCACTATACCTGCGTTCGCAGAATCTTAGTTATAAAAGGCTCTCGAGACTATCATCTTACGGAACAGCCATCGTACATTGTTGGACAAGACAAGCAACATTTGTGCCTTGTTAGCAGAACTGCGTCTCAATCCAACTTAGCAGCAGGCATGGCTTTTTGTCTTTTTCTTGACTGTTTTTGTAGGTGTTTGATTTTGTGGCTGTATTCGACTAGATGCAGTGATTTGACCCATCCGCGGCATATAATCCAACTTTTATGTCCAGTAGGTATGTTTTCCCCAATTTCTCCTTTAACTCACGTGCCAAATGAATGCACAGCAGTTCCGAAACAATTGTGGCTACTATCCGCGTGTTTCTTAGCCTTTTTGGTAGCTAAATCAAGTATGCGATGTTACCTTGTAGGTTGGCCATGATCCCTGTGTGGGCATATCCCTCCCGTGGTTGTTCGAGGCTGCAGCCATAAGTAAGAGGCAAAAATAGGCATCAACAGTGCTTTGGTATTTTATGCCAACACGGTTTAGCGTTGTTGTGTAGTTACTCACACCTACGCATTATCGAACCGACGATCTGTATACCAAGCCATATGCTTTATCCACCCGACCCCCTGCCGGTAAACTCGAACATAGATACTCCAAACTAACGCGAACATAAACGGATATTTGTGGCTTTTTATAGGGAGAACGCTTGCCAGGCGAAAACCTACCACGTCCTGAAACGCTGCCCCCGAACTATTTGCTGGGTCGGTTTAAATCGAACCACCCAGCTGGCACCATGAGGTTGTTCGGCTAACCAACCTGTTGCTTACTTACGAATGGGTTTCCAGTCGTAGTAAAAAGGGCAGACACACTAGGATGCGTGGAAGCGTTAGAGCATAGTAGCTCGCTAATCGATGGTCTGCCAAAAGTGAAATACCTTGAGCCTTGATATGTCAGAGATATGCTAATGGTGCGAAATAAAAACCTTGAATGTTCAGTCTTCATGTGTAAAACCCTGTATGAAAAGGATGGAATGGTTTTGGATAGCGATACCATGTCCTCAAATAGAAATCCCAGTTTCGGAAAAACCAATGTCCTATTTCGAATTTCCACGGTCCTTCAACGGCGATTTTATGATGTTTGTTTGTTGCTTACTACATGGACTGGAAACAACAGTCTACATTTGTTCGTCCCGACTTAGATCCGGCGCATCGAGAACGACTCAAATCTGCTATCATTGAACTGTGAGGACGAAATGGTGATGGGGAAACGTATCTCCGTGTTGTAAATTTTCGGGTCGTTTCCAAGGTTCCACAGGTCGCTTACACTTCAAGCATGCCCAGTGATTCTTTCTGCGGCCTGCGTGTAGCCTTTGCTTACATTTGTAGCCTTATGGACAAACGCGATGAACTGTGATTTCGTTGCATCTGAGCGGCCAGACGTAATTGGACTCGCAGACACGTGGCTGAATTCTGAGGTGATAGCCCAGGAAATCGAACTCATTGACTACTCATGGTTCCGCTGCGATAGACTATTGACTGCGCGCGGTGGTTTTTGCTCTACATTTGGTGCTGGCTTGAAGTTGAACTTATGTCAGGATATTGCGAGGTCTGACCAAAGTTCATGGACTTAGTACATGAAAGGGAAGCAACGTAACACATACCAGCCGACTAGCATAACGCTTCGCTCAACTCCATCGTGCCTGGACTTGGTGTTAACAAGCTATGCACAAGATGTGTGTGACGTTCAGGTCCTAGAGCCCCTAGCAGCAAGCGATCACTCAGTGCTCATAGCCAGTATGGATCTATATTTACCGTATTCTCGTCAATTGGAGCCAGCTTCCGCCTACGGGAAAGCTAACTTTGACGGTTTAACCCAAGCTGCGAGTCAAATAGATTGGTCTGCCGCAAACTGCATTTGTAGAATACTGTTGGATTGTTATTAGAGGAAGATTGACATTACTGTGTTCCCCGTTTGTACCATTGAAGTGTTGGAAAGTTGGACCACTCAGACTGCATTGGTTCAACAAGCAATATGGTTGCGGATCGGGGCGTCTTCGTTGCGAAGGTAACTGTGAATAAGTCTCGCCCGTTCGCAAGCGAAATGAATAAGCAGTCGCGGGCAATCAGTGGCAGCGTCCTAGAGCCTGGGGAATTCTGGGCTGGTCACTCGGTTCCTCATTAAATACCCCAAAAGCTCGCAAGAAGCTGTTTCAAGGCCAATGTAACCGGCTATAGGGTTACTGACCACTCACTTCTGGTCACAGGAGTGAGTAATTAACGGAGGGCGGATGAACAACCCCGATGAACCTTTCCTACAACAATTTCTTGATGCTCTGGCCGTCGCAGAGGGTAATAAACGGCGCCCTATCTGCTGCATCGAGCAAGGTGGATAGGGGTATGGATGCCTTCCCGTCTTCTTATATCTCTTCTTGCGCTTCTTCATTCTTATCGTCCCGCTCCAACTTTACTTATATCCCCCCATTTTCAATCCCCCAATTCTTGGCCCTCCCCCAGCTTACTTCAATAGTCGCTTGTCTTCTAATTTCAAATCACACACTATCGCAGGGCCTCGCTCCAATCCAGTCGACAAGTCTATGTTCAACCAAGCGGACAACGTCAGTTCATCCGTTTCCATTTGGAGTCCTCGTGTCTCGCTAAGATTGGCATGCCTCAACGTGTGCAATTGGCTGCAGATTGGCCAACAGGCAGCACTTGCCCGCACACTAGAGACCCTATGGATCGATATTTGCTGTTTATCAGAAACCCGCCTGCAAGGTTCGAGCTCCGTGCTTACCCTGAGATTCCCCACATGCGACACTGGCGGCACATTCTCATTGCGCCTATCTGGCGATGATGCAGCTTCAAATGCCGGTCAACCTGGCGTCGGCATTGTTTTGAGTCCCCGGGCTGAAGCTGCCCTGCTTGATTGGATCCCAGTAAACAGTAGGATGTGCGCCGTTAGATTAGCTGGTTCGTTCCGTGCTTCGAAGTCGCACAGGGACAAACGGTGCTTGTTTGTCATTGCGGCCTACGCCCCTACAAACTGTAGCACTGATTCGGTAAAAGATGATTTCTATCAGCAACTTCACGAGCTCCTTCGTTACAGAAGAAGCACGGATACTGTAGTGCTGGCTGGCGATCTAAACGCTCAAGTCGGAAAATTGTCCTCTGATGAGCTTCATCTGGGCGGCCAACATGGTGTAAGCTCCCGTAATTATAATGGTGAGCGATTGCTCCAGCTGTGTGAAGATGCTCGCCTGTTTCTCGCGAGCACTAACTTTCGAAGCAGCACCCGCAGAAGCGTGACTTGGCGGCCACCAGCCTCGGGCCAGTCATGGACGCAAATCGATCATATCGCGATCAGTTACCGCTGGAGAGGCTGTGTCCAAAACTGTCGCTCGATTTGGAGCACAAGCGTAGACTCTGACCACGCACTTGTCTGTGCCGACCTCCTGGTGCGTTTCGGTGGACGCCCGCGACGTCGATGTCAACGGATTGACACTAGCCAGCTGGCGAAGCCAGATGTTCTGAATGTGTACCAAGATGCGCTGACATCTAGGCTGAGTAAGCGCCCACTAAACACCGTTGAAGATCACTGGTCGCATACTCGTCAAGCGTTGCTATTAGCAGGCATGTCTTCATGTGGCAAAACAAATTGCAAAACCGAACATTGGGTCTCTACACAGTCTCTGGAACTTATGGATGCTCGCCGACGTATTCCGGCTGGAAGCGAATACAATGAGGCTCGTAAAAATCTCAGGGCGAAACTACGTGCTAGCATAAAGAAGGACCGCGAAACCTGGTGGTCTCATCGTGCCTCTGAGATGGAAACAGCCGCTGCCATTGGTAATTATCGTAAGTTATACCATCTGATACGGGCAACAGGCAGCAGGAGACCTGGTGTTAGCGAGACCATACGCGACGAGAGTGGGCAGATGATCCACAGCCTGTCAAAACGCTTAGAGCGTTGGGCTGAACACTTTGCGAGGCAATTTAACCAACCTGAGTTATCGCTTTCCTCTTCGGGCATTGAGCGCCCTTCTCCTTGGGCCGTCTCCTTGGATCCGCCCTCACTCGCAGAAGTCGAACGTGAGATCAGGCTGTTGAAATTACATAAGGCCGCAGGAGCAGATAGAATTCCCCCAGCCCTCTTTAAGTTCGGTGGACCTGCTCTAGTAGATGATCTACACGAGTTGCTAGTAAAACTTTGGGAGCAGGAGACAGTCCCGACAGACTGGAACCGCTCCGTCATTGTCCCATTTTTCAAGGGAGGCTCCCGTTTAGAATGTGGCAGTCATAGAGGGATCAGTCTGATTTCGATTGCCTCTAAATTGCTTGCCTCTCTCATTCTCCACAGACTGACTGGCACTCGTGAAAGCCAGCTTCGTGAAGAGCAAGCCGGACTTCGTCGAGGTCGGGGCTGCATCGACCACATCTTCACATTGCGTCAAGTGTTGGAGCACCGCCATGTTTATTGGCGACCCACCGTTGTCGTGTTTCTTGACATGAAATGTGCCTTCGACTCAGTCGATCGATGTGCCCTTTGGGACTGTCTGCTGAGGAAAGGTGTGCCTGATAAATATGTAAACATTATCAAAGCGCTGTACGCACATAGTTCGGGCAGGGTGAGGGTTTATGGCAAACTGTCGCCACCCTTCAGTATCACCAGCGGTGTGAGACAAGGATGCCCGCTGTCACCTTTCCTCTTCAACTTCGCTATTGATAAAGTCATGGAAACAGCGTTCGCTGGACACGACCTAGAAGGTGTGGAGCTACTCCCTGGTGAGCGACTTCTTGACTTGGAGTATGCGGACGATATTGCCCTAATCTGTGACAGCTCCCAAACATGCCAAGAAAAAAATGGACCGATTTGCACTGGCTGTCTATCGTTTTGGGCTATGCTTTGCTCCATCGAAATGCAAAGTACTTCTCCAAGATTGGCAGGGACCCAACCCTGCGCTAACGCTTGGTGATGATCTGCTAGAAGTCTGTCAGGAATTCAAGTACCTGGGCAGCTATATTAGCACCCGTGGGATTGAAGATGAGGTTACGAACCGTATAGCAAAAGCTCGAGGTGCTTTTGCCAATCTCCGCCACCTGTGTCGCAGACGCGACATTACTCTCGCCCTGAAGGGCAGAGTTTACAACGCAGCCGTCCGTTCAACTCTCCTATATGGCTGTGAAACCTGGCCCATCAGGTCGACAGACATAATGGGGCTCTTCACATTCCAACATCTCTGCCTTCGCAGCTTAGCTCATACCTTGTGGTACACCGCGTGAGCAATGAGCGTGTTCGGCGTCGCGTATTTGGTGCAGGAAGAGCGAGTGAACCGCTCAGCACGATTATATCACGCACCAGGCTCCGATGGCTGGGCCACGTGTTGCGCATGCCAGCACACCGACTCCCACGACGTGCATTGTTTGCGCGTTGTGGGTGCGGTTGGAAGAGGAGGAGGGGAGACCAAGCGACGACTTGGTCGAGAGAAATGAAAACCCTCACTTCGAAGTTGGCGTCGGTTGGTGCATCCCGACTGCTTGGCTGTGGTCCTAAGGACGGTGAACACGTTTGGTTGGACACACTTGCTGATATGGCTTGGAGCCGACCCCAATGGCGTTTGTGTTGTGAGTTCCTTTGTCCATCCCCTCCTGTTTAGCATCCCCCTCAAATCACGATCTCAATCGTTAGGCATAATATGACTTTCTTTACGGCAGCCAGCTGTTAGCTCTCCGGAACGATGTCCATCCGTTACTGGGGACTCAGCGGGCGTGCCACTGTTTGTTTTCCTTTTCTTGTCTTTTTTATTGCGGCACAATAGCTGAGGTGTTTTCCACCTTCAGCTAACGTGTAATGATGATGATGATGATGGCCACCGGTTTCTATGAAGGCGCATGAGCCACCCGGCTGTCAACAGCCTTTGTGCTTCGCGGCGAGTTCCGTAGTCTAAGAAATCTTGGCCTCCTTGCTGCTTTACCCGGGCTCTTGGAGCACCCTGAGTAGTTTGCCTCTACTCGAAAGCCGTTCTATCCTCTCCTAGATAGCCGGCTCCCAACGGTTCGCGTCATATGTCAATCGCCCCGCTGCCTTGCGGGTTAGGTCTTTTATGACCCAAGGCTCCGGGTGGGGTCCCCTAAGTCAACTCTATTCCTTGGGCTTGGCAACCGGGAAACACCGTGCTCACACAACCTATTGTTTCAAGTCTCAACAATTCTTCGCTCGCTCTACCTGCTCTCACTCTCGAACTACTCTTCTCGGCCTAGAGGCTGGTGGCTGAATTTGCCAAGTCATATTTTACCGCACCACTGTTTAATCTCTTTATTCCACGTTTGTGCAACCTACCCATTATTGCTCTTCCGCTTCGTTTTCGAGTTCACAAAACGGTGTCGCATTGGGCGAATATTCTCACCATACGAATCAGGAGTCTAGATCCGAGGGTGCGTCAAGTCGTGTTGGCACGCCATTTCTAGCACCCCGCTCCCAATTCAAGCTGGAAACTTCATGTTCGGACGCTGATGCAGATTGAATCACAGGCAACCCTTGCTTCGACTATAGAAACTACGGCTGATGTTTTAACCTACAGGACGCATGCTGCACCACTTTCACCTCTGCGAACTCCAATGGCAATTTCACTTTGCGACTATCTGGAGATTCAGCTGCCGAAGCCGCTGATTATTCTGGTGTGGGGATGGCGTTGAGCACACGTGCTGTGGCCGCGCTACTAGACTGGATCCCTGTCAACAGTCGACTATGCGCAATCCGACTTGAAAACTCAGTGCGACTGTCCAGACGCGAAGCCAGCAGACGCTGTTTATTCATTGTCGCAGCATACGCTCCTATAGATTGCAGCCCGGAGTCAGTTAAAGATGAGTTCTATGGTCAACTGGCCGACCTCCGTAAAAAGCGCCCGTACCAACATCGTGGTGCTCGCCGGGGACTTGAACGCGCAGGTCGGTAGACTTGAAGTTGACGAACGTGAACTCGGTGGTCAACACGGCCATGGCACTCGCAGAACAGACAACGGTGATCGCCTACTTCAGCTTTGCGCCGATCACGGTCTGTTTCTGTCGAGCACTAGCTTTCGGGGATCCTGGCGCCAACGCGCCACCTGGAGACCCCCATCACCTGGCCAGCCGTGGACACAAATTGACCACATCGCCATTAGCTATCGCTGGCTGGGCTGCATACAGGATTGCAAATCAATCTGGAGTACCTATCTCACTTCGGATCACGCGCTGGTGTGTGCCAAGGTCGCGCTACGCTTTGGTGGCTCCCAGCAGCGTCGCCGGAAACGGCTTGACGTAGCTAAGCTTTCTGCCCCGAACGTTCTCCGCGCATTTCAGGATGCCTTGGCCTCAAGGCTGAAGACTGCCTCATGCACAGACATTGAAACACACTGGACACACATCCGCGGCGCCATGTACAACTCTGCAACCCTGGTCTGTGGCTTCACCAGTAGTCCTATCAAGCACTGGATCTCTGCACTATCCCTCCAACTTCTCGAAGCCCGTCGAACACTTCCTGCTAGTGTTAAATACTATTCACTACGCAAGACTACTAACGCCGAGCTCAAACAGCTGATCCGAGAAGATCGCGAGATCTGGTGGACGCATCGGGTCATTGAGATGGAACAAGCGGCCACCCCGGGGAATTTCCGTAAGCTATTCCTCCTGATCCGATCTACTGGCGGCAGAAGCCCGACTGTAATCGAAGTTTTATGCGAAACCCATCGCGAGTCAACCCACTGTCAAAAACGCCGAGTTGAGGCTTGGGCCGAGCATTTTAAGCAGCAGTTTAATTGGCCAGCAGCACCAATGAGTCCCCATACTGGAGTCCTGAGCGCTCCCTGGTGTGTAGACACTTCAACACCATCCGAGGCTGAGATTGCTCATGAGCTTCGCCTCTTAAAGCGTTACGAATCCCGTGGCCCAGATGAACTCCCTCCGGCTCTTTTCAAACATGGCAGCCCATCACTTTTTCAGGAGTTAACCTCTATCCTCCAAGAGATCTGGGTTACTGAAGTTATTTTTATCGGATTGGGCCTAGCGGATATCGTGCTCGTCTTCAAAAAGGATACCCGGACTGACTGCGCCAACCACAGAGGGATTAGTCTCATCTGTGTTGCTTCCAAGTTGCTCTCAGCTCTGCTTATAAGGAGGCTCAGCCTGTTTCGCGAACAGAGCATACGTGAAGTGCAAGCTGAGTTCCACTCAGGTCGGAGTTGCATCGGTCACATCTTTAAACTCCGTTCAATACTCGAGCGTCGTCAAACATTTGGCCCGCCAACGATCGTTGTGTTTTTAGAGCTACAAGCCGCGTTTGACTCAGTCGACAGATCTGCTTTCTGGTGTTGTCTACTGAGAAGGGGAGTGCCCGAGAAGTATGTCAAGCCATCTACTCTCAAACCTCGGGTCGAGTGTGGGTGTACGACGGACTTTCGCCCCTGTTTAGTATCATCAGAGGCGTGAAACAATGTTGCTCAGCATCCCCCTTCTTGTTCAATTTCTCTGGACGAAATTCGGAAGAGTACTTTGGAAAACTGCGAACCCAGCGGCGTCGAACTTCTTCCGGGGGACCGACTTCGAGATTTGGAGTATACAGACGACATCACCGTAATGTGCGATTCCTCACAGGCCGCCCAAACTGTCCTGTGTAGTTTGGAAATGTTTGTCTCCCAGTTTATAATGACCTTTGCACCATCGAAATGCAAGTTTTTCCTGCAGGACTGGCTTGGTGCTGCTCCTAACCTTACCCTTCTAGGTCACTTATTGGAAGTAGTGGACAAGTTCGTTTACCTCAGAATCTACCTCAGCACAAATGGTTTAACGGATGAGGTCTCTTTGCACGTCTCCAAGGCTCGGGTTGTTTTTGCCAATCTCCACCATCTTTGGCGTCGAGGTGATCTGAGTCTCTCTCTGAAGGGCCGGGTTTACAATGCCACAGTGAGAGCGGTTCTCCTATACGACTGCGAGACTTGACCTGTTCGCGCAGAGGATGTTGAGAAGCTGTCTGTTTTTTATCATCGTTGCATTCGGAGCATTGCTGGTGTACGATGGCAACATCACACTAGCAATGAAGATGTTCGACGGACGATTTTCAGATAAGACGAACCTAGCCGGCCACTGAACAGCATAATTTCTCTGCCCAGACTTCTGTAGCTTGGGCATGCTCTTCGTATCCCTACTCATCGCTTACCTCGCGGTGACCTCTTTGCACCCGCAAAAGGTCGGCTGGATGCAAAAGCAAGGTGGCCGACGTATGACTTGGGGCCGTAAGCATGAAGGAGCTAACGTCAAACTTAGTCATCGTCGGGCGCTGTCGGCTCCTTGGCTGGAGTGTGAAGAAACCGAAACACGCATGGCTGGAAACGCTCTCGGATATAGCAAGAAACCGTGCTCAATGGCAGCCTTGTTGTGATTACTTATTCCCATGAACACCTCTTTGTCCCTCCCTTCGTTCTTTTATCGTATTTTCCATACGTTTATGGCACTATGCCAATTGTGTTATTGGCCGTGTTGGATATATGGTTGACGGTTTTGGATTTGCCTGCCATTGTGGCCTCCATAGGACAGCCACAGGACCTCTGCGCCTACAAAGGGATCATGGGTGGCTTGCGCTGACCACTCACAGCTCCATCCACACACCCCATATTTCAGTGTAAACCCGAAGGAATAAGACCGGGAGGCATGTGGATTGGAGCCACGTTTCATCAACGGAGCCGTCCCACGCTCCTTCACAGGCAAACACAAGCACGCTGCATTTGGTGAATCAAGCGCGCACAAAGTGGTGGCTGAACCGTAGTCCGCTCCACACTGGGTTCATAAAACCGCTCTTCAAGCCTAGCACGACCACAGGGACCGTGCACCCCGTCCCTCTAGCAACGACCAAATGTCTACTGGAGCAAGTATGGACGAGGTAGTGGGTCATAGACAGGTAGGAACCTTGTCAACATGCACATCAACCGCAGCCTCACCAGGGCTACCAAGCATCACACAATCACTTGAAACGACGAGATCAAATTATATAAATCGAATAATGCATACAGATACGTTGGCATAACTCTTCGCTAAATTACCATATGAAGTAAGTTGGTTACTAAGGGTGACATAAATCTTCAATAACTGAGCACATAAAATAAATTAGTAACGAAACCATCCGCGATAAGCTAAAGTGGTCAGCAAATATATGTTATGAAATGCAACAAACGTGAAAATGCCATCGAAATTAACTACATTTAGGTTCAGTGACGTATGCAAGTTTATAGAACGTAGTACAGGTAGACATTAATATGAGAAAGAAAAGCATTAGGACAAAATTGAAAACCCACCACCTGAAATAGAGACTCTGCACGCAAACACGCGGTTAGTAAATCGAATGCAGCGTATCTACAAACGCTGCGCCGGTTCTGCCTACGTTCGCTCCAGGACTCGTCGTTGCTTCGGTAGTGGTCCCGAGTGGCCTCGCTCATGGCTCACTAGGCCTGCCTGACACAGGCACTCGCAACCGCATGTGCTACAGCACCATGCACTCGATGTCGATGGAGTACAACCCATCGACGCCTGTCCGCTTCCGCAATTGCTGCTTCTTCTCTGCATGCACGAGGGCTTTCATTTGCACTTCCTCAACTGCCTTTGTGTTCAGATCGCGCCATGCACGCCGATCAACCGCCTTCGATTCCCATGACCTGCAATCAAGATTAGAACGTGAGAGGCTCACTTTGATCATCTCTTGGTCACGAAGCTTCGTTTTCCCACATGCCGCTTCATCACTCAGTTGACCATATAATAGTTGCTTCGGTATCCGCCTCGAATCTATCCTCACACATGACCGAGCCACCTCAGGTGTCTCAACAAAACTATGCACTCCACTGCATACATTCCCATTCGGCGCAATACTTCCGTGTCCGCAACCCTGTCGTACCAAACGGTGTGCAGAATCCGTAGTAAACAGTGTTAATGGAACCGCTCGAGATATCGCTCATCCCGCCGGTACATCGTCCACGATTCACTACCGTATAGAAGAATGGACAGGCCCATGGATTTGTACACCATTAGCTTCGTGCCAATGGTAAGCTGATGGTTTTTCCACACAGTATTCTAACTTCCCGAATGCCGCCGCTGCCTTCGAGACGCGGATAAGAAGATCACTATGTCGCTCCTGGTCAGTCGACACCACACTCCCAAGGTAGCAGAAGAGGGAGGTGGTTGCCAACACTACATCACCAATGCTTATTCGCGACAATATTGAAGATTGCACCTCCGGTGAAGGCTGAAAGAGACAGACAGTTTTACTTATGTTGATAAGGAGCCCGAATTTGGCCGCTTTCGAAGCCAGAGCACTAGTCATGTGCTGCAACTCATCCGGGCTGTGTGCAACAACGCACAATCATTGGCGAACAGCAACACACGGATACTTGTCTCAGACTAGGGTTCTCGCAAAGAAACGACGGATGTTTAGCAACCCACTGTCAATTCCTTGTTCCACACGAACACCGAAAACACAAGCTGCATCATGGTATGAAGATAATAAGTAAACAGACTGGACCTTAACGTGGTGCGACGACTTGCTTACCTCATTGATTCATTGAGCCTCCGGGCACCTTGAGAGCTACTCCTACCAGCTTGGTCAATGGTGAGAGGTCAGACAAACTCAGTATTCTGGTCCTCCAGGTTGGGGGTTTAAAATGGGATGGCGTCCATTTCTGTAAAACTAAATCATTGCCACCTCCCCGCTGCCTTGCGGACAGGCTTTTGAGCCAAAGGCTTTGGACGAGGACCCTAATCGTCCTCCTGTCTAGGTCTGGGCGCCCTGGCAGTATCCCAGCCCACATACAACCATGACATTTTCTTCATACAAAAGTAATCCTGCATCGGCCGTCGCGCAGGTTATCAAGGGTCGCCTTATCTGCTGCATACAGCATGGCGGATAAGCGAAAACATGATACTGCTGGCGCCTCCCTTCTTTCTTTTTCCACCTATTTCTCTTACTCCCATCCGACCCCCATTACTAACCTTCCTTCTATACTTCCCAGCTTAACTTGACAGCAACCGAAGTGCTACTGGAGTAGAACCATCTGCAGCCACCATCCCACAGCACCTATCGGACGCCTATCGGCAAAAGTTCCTTATAAGGCCACGCTGTCCCGTTTCCATGGCGACATTCAACGTCCGCACTCTAAGACAAACAGGTCAACAGGCTGCACTCGCACGCACCTTGGACACACTGGGTGTTGATGTGTGTTGTGTGTCCGAAACTAGGATTAATGACCCTAACGGGGTTATTGAATTGACTGCACCCGGCTTATCCTCTCGTTATTGGTTGCACGCATCCGGAGACGCCGATGCGGCACCCACGGGTCAAGCTGGTGTAGGTATCATTCTCAGCTCCAAGGCTGAGTCATCGTTGGTTGATTGGATTCCGGTGAACAGCCGTTTATGTGCAGCCCGTTTGACGACATCAGCTAAGGTGAATTCGCGAAGTAAAACAAAACGCTTTTGGTTTGTGATTTCTGCTTATGCTCCCACGGACTGCAGTTCTAATGCAGTCAAGGACACTTTCTATCACGAACTGAACACGCTGCTACGCAGTGCTACCAGTTCAGATATTATAGTACTTGCAGGGGATATGAACGCACAAGTAGGGCGTCTGAGCTCTTCAGAAGCTCAGCTGGGTGGTAAGTATGGACTTAACGCCAAACGGACTGACAACGGCGAGCGTCTGCTGCAACTGTGTGCGGAGCACCAGTTATTTCTTACTAGCACTGCTTTTAGACACAGTGGGCGCCGAAGTGCCACTTGGCGTCCACCTGTAGCTGGTCAGCGATGGACCCAAATTGACCACATTGCCATAAGTTACAGGTGGCGCGGTTCCATTCTGAATTGCCGCTCGTACTGGAGTACCTGTGTCGATTCTGACCATGTCTTGGTGCGCAGTCGTTTCTCCATGAACTTTACCGGAAGAAGCACAAAGCGTCTCCCCCGATTGGCAACGGAGAAATTGTCCCAGCCCTCTGTCAGGCAAGCCTATCAAGAAGCACTGCATAGCGAACTCTCGCTGTCTTGTCCTAATGATACTGAACTTCAGTGGAATAGGATCTCGGCCACTATGCACGACGCAGGAGCATCTGCTTGTGGCACTATCAGTCGTCATCGCACCAGTCACTGGATATCCGAGAGGTCCGGGAACCTTTTGGAAGCTAGAAGGCACCTCCCGGCTGGTTCTGAACACAATGTGACCAGACGGGCTATTAGGCGTGAACTAAAGCGGAGCCTACGTGCTGACAAGGAAGCCTGGTGGACCAGTCGGGCTCAAGAAATGGAGGAGGCAGGAGCAGTAGGCAATTACCGGAAGCTCTTCCAGGTAATACGCACCACTGGTCCGAGAAAACCAGGCGTCAGTGAGACAATCAGGGACAGCGCGGGTGCGCTGATACACAATAAGGAGCGCCGTATGGCTCGTTGGGCTGAGCACTTTGAACATCAGTTCAGCTGGCCCCCTGCTCCCGGACCTCTTTTTACTCAGGTGATGCAGGACGAGCCATGGACGGTTAGCTTAGAGCCTCCGTCGGAGGCCGAGGTCCGAAACGCGATCACAGCCCTCAATCGTTTTTGTGTCGCTGGGCCGGATTCCCTCCCACCTGCACTATTTAAGGATGGAGGTGAGGTTATCCGCAAAGCACTGACCTCCCTATTCGAACGTATCTGGAACGAAGAGAGTGTGCCGGCTAATTGGAGCGAATCGATTATAGTGACAGTATACGAGAAGGGCAGTCGCACAGACTGTGCGAGCCACAGGGGTATTAGCCTAACGCCAGTTGTGACAAAAGTATTGGCCTCGATTATCGTTCATCGCCTCACTGCGGAACGGGACTATCGGATTAGGGAAGAGAAGGCCGGTTTCCGCCCAGGACGTGGCTGTATAGGCCATATATTCACTTTGCGGCAGGTGCTAGAGCAGCGCCACGCATACCGCAGACCGACAATAGCTGTGTTCCTCGATTTCAAGAGTGCGTTCGATTCAGTCGATCGATCGATTCTGTTCGAAATACTTGCGCGGAAAGGTGTTCCCACGAAATATGTGGACATCCTTCCTGCTCTATACTCGAACACTAGAGGCCGCGTCAGGGTCTATGGTGTCCTATCGGATAGCTTTCCGACAACAAGTGACGTTCGTCAGGGTTGTCCGATTTCCTCGTTTTTGTTCAATTTCGTCGTGGATTCTATCATGGAGTGTTCCCTTGGGATCTCACGATGTAGGCCTTGAAGTGCTGCCTGGTGAAAGATTAGTTGACCTAGATTATGCGGACGATATCGTCTTGCTTTTCGACGATGTTGGGGCAGCCTAATCAACCCTGAATAGCCTGTCCAGAGTGGTCCCATTATTTGGTATGCGCTTTGCACGTGCTTTGCACTTTGCAGTGCAAAGTGTTGCTGCAGGACCACCATCCACTTGATGACCCGTTGACGCTTGCTAACGAGGAACTCGAGGGGGTTGATCATTTCACTTATCTTGGCAGCTGCGTCAGCAATGATATGCGCATAGAAACTGACGTCAGCTCACGCATTGCAAGGGCCAGAGCTGCTTTCTTGAACCTGCGACATCTTTGGCGACAGGAGGGAGTTTCCGTCCATCTGGAAGGCCGGGTATACAAGGCCATAGTGAGGGCCGTTCTGCTGTATGGTAGTGAGACTTGGCCCCTTCTATCTGAAGATCTGAGGCGCCTTCAAGTCTTTGATCATCGTTCTCTACGAAGCATTGCTGGAGTCGAATGGCACCAACGTGTCCGCGTCGATGATGTGCGTAGGCGAGTACTAGGTGGTTGTAATCATGCTAGCTCCTTAGAACAACAGATAGCATTGAATAAGTTACGTTGGCTGGGGAACGCGCTACGTATGCCTGGTCACCGCTTACATAGGATGGCCTTGTTTAGTCTCTCAGGTGTAAGGTGGCCCAAGGCTCGAGGAAGACAGAAGTTGACTTGGCAGCGAAAAATGAAGTCACTGACGACCAAACTGGGTGCCATTGGTCCGTCTCGCCTTCCGGGCTGGAGTCCACGTGACTCGCCTTGTGCTTGGCTCGAGACTTTACAGGACATGGCTCGCAGTAGACACCAGTGGCGCGTGTGCTGCTGTTTCTTAATCGGATTGCCTGTTTAAAGTGTGTGCTGCTGAGTTATCCGCTCTGTGATGGCTGATTATGACGCGTGGCAGTAAAAGCCGCAAGGAAGCTGTCTCGCCGATGCCGCCTTATCTTTGCACGATAGCCAGCTGTTTGTGACGGTATGTTGTCTACACAAGGTGTAGGCGCCTTGTCCCTGAATGTTTGCTTAAGGCATTAAAGTTTTCAGGTAAGTCCCCCTTCTCTCCCTCTTCTTATTCTTTATTTCATAGGTCCTCATGGTTGTATGGCAGCGAAGCATCAGTTTAAATGGCTGGTGTACTGCTTTTATTGACGATGATGAAACAGGGCAGGAGCTAAGGTGCTACTAAGGTAGCACGATCTGTGGGATCGCAAGTATTGGCAGG
>CALYDF020004542.1:0-17037 GCA_944474145.2 Dicrocoelium dendriticum
ATTAGACCGATTGTTATCGTTGCGCTGTAAGCTGGCCTTGGAACGCACGAGGATAAAGTTTTTTTGAAAAATGTATCCGATCAGGCTGCTTTCCGTTACAGTTTGCCAAGACACTGTAGAAGAATAAATGGCCTGTAAATAATACTAATCTGACCAGGATCGCGTCGGTACACATCGAAACCTGGATGGAACGAGAAAGAAAGTTCCTTGCAACACAGAGACGTTTTGCTAGCACGCTCATTGAGTTATCTTTGGTTTTCCGCTTGAAATTTGGGGCATTTTCTGCAGCAGTTCTCCGTCGTACGTGGATGAAAACTGTAGGCAGTCTACAGGGTTCGAGCGCAAAGGCTACATATGCTTCTTTCCCTACTAATTGGCCGAATCATGTATAGAATGTATCACAGAATTCATAGAATTGTAGAGAGCGGAAGGGTAGACCCGTGTCAGCTCCATCACCTCTCGTTCATTGGCTGGGTGACCTGTCGATGCTAAACTGTGTTTCCCGACGGATGGTTGCAGCTGCAGCAAAAACAGCGGAATCCAGGCATGCTCAGTATGTACTTGTCTCAGTTAGCAGACTTCGACACTTCTAGAAAAGCAATAGACAGCTGTTTCGACCTCTTGTATTTCCTCAGTGTTGCGCCTTCCATGACCCTGCAGACTTTCGACCCCAAGACTTCTGTACGATATTGTACAGATAATAATGATAAATGAAAAGGAGACTTATCGCATTTGGCTGTAGGGGGCTGGGTGTCCAAATCAGATTGCTGTATGGTTGCCACGGTTGTCAAGTGGATCCCTGAGCACGTGGATGGAAGCGTACACGTCCGTTGTCCGTTCGTTTAGTTTGTGAGGTGCGGCTTGATGCTGCAAAAGTATGTCCGTTTTGTGAGTGGGCGTGAGATAAAGTGCACTCCAAATGGTCCATGTTGTCCCGTGCCTTGACTAGCCCGCATGGCGTGAATAGAGAACATATGGTGTTTTGACGTGGGGTATGGGTCACCTAGTGTTGATAACGGGGTAGATTTATTTGGCTTTGCCGTGTGTTACGTTGAGTTAAATGACCTTTCCGAATGCACGAATGTATTTGTATGTTGTATTTGGACCGAACAATGCCCTCCTTCTAATGAAACCACCTTCATTTGTTGGTTGGAATGAAGAATGCTTCTGTTGTGTCAGTGGTTTCATTGAGCGACAAAATCGTCAGGCCAATTTACACGTCCTCCGGTTGAAGTGATATGCACCGTTTCCTTAGTGGACGTCCAACAGAGTAGTTTTTGTCGAAGACGTTGATGGTATTTTGTTCTTATCAGTTATGATGCTATCTGCTGGTAGGGTTTTACGAAAATCAGTGCAGTTAGATTTCAAGCGGTCAATGTTAACATTGTCCGTTCTTTGCTATAGAATTGAAGACTGGTAGCTCAGGTTGTTCAGACGGCGGTTGAACTGTTCGCTGAGCTTGGCAATTTTGTTGCAAACGTTTCGTCACCAATCGAGATGACATCATCAATGAGTAGTTTAGTAGCGTGCAGTAGCGCAGAGTAGTATAGAGGAGCCTCTATCAGTGTCCGTTCTCTTGTGTTGCTAAACAATAAAATGCATGACATGCAAGAACGAGAAAGGGACCCACATTTGTAGGACGTGTACATTTATTGCGTGGTTATTGCGAATGAAAACATGAGTGCACGGAAAGATCTCATGGTGTAGGTATAGCGATTGCAATGTACTTATGAGTGCGCAATAATGAAGCTGACTCATGAGATTATGTTATGTAGTAACATAAGTCACAGATCATCGTTACCTTTGTCCACTTCGATGCAAAAATTGACCAGAGATGCGTAAGGTGGCTTCGGAAACCAGTTTTGTGGGTGAACACTGGATGGTTAAGTAGAAAAATTGTACGCAAATAGAGTAAAACCACCAGAAGATTATCTGTCAAGTTAGTCGGATCAAAGCGTACTTTCATCGCGGATTTTAAGCGTAGAAACAAAACCTCCGAACTAAACCGTTCGTTTGGGGAGGGCAGGCAATATCGAGAATTATTTCGTAGCCCAGCACTTCCGTTACCATACTTCTATCGCCAACATAACAAAATTTCCAGTGTCTAACTAGAATAAATTATTAAGGACCTGTTTGTGAGAACTCACTGTTATGACGTTATTGATTTTTGAGATCTGAATTAATCTAAAATATATTGATAGATACTAATCATGGAGGCATAATCTAATGCTTACCTTAATAGAATAAAAGACCATTAAATTAGATCTCTGTGTTACTCCTTTGATTAGAAGCTGTGGAGCACAGAACTTGTTATAACTTCATAAACATTTTTAAGCGAAGTTTACCTCTTTGGAAACGGACATTTATAATAAAGGAACTATTTGCCTTTTCAAATGGGCAGTTTGGTAATATGTTCAAGGAGCATTTAGACATATTTATGTATGCCTTTCTAGGAAGGATGAGAATCCCAATGACCAATCTCCGGATATTTCCGTAAAGATGTGTATATGTTGCTCAATGCAAAAAGGATTCAAGGACTCAAGCGGATATACATCAAATTATGAAAGAGATGCAAGGTTGTTTGGCGTTGGCTACTGTGTTACCATAATTTGTCATTTGAATCGGTAGCTTTTCCTTTAGAAAACACCGCTTAATTGATATAATGGGAATGTTCTGGGTCTTTGTGTCAGGATCATTGGCAGCGATGTTTTATTAGTGACCACAAAGGTGCCCCCATAATTTGTTTCTAACTAATCTACACTGCTATATTTATCGTTCACTTCTCCGTAGGGAACAATGCATGTACAACATGTGCTCGAGGAAATCCGTTTCGATATCCATGATTCAGCTTCACGATTATTAGTGGAACTGTCCTTTTAATATTCTGAAATCTACCTTATTCACAAATAGATCAAACAGCTCTTAGTTTTCATTCATCCATGTGTACAGATGGTATCTGTCGAACAGTCCGACTGTGTTTCCAAATGAAGTAAATGTGCCGCTTATGTTATTGTAATCATTCTGTTCCTATATTTGTATTCTTTCTCGCTGTTGGCCATCAGTAGGACGATTCTATGAGGTGACAAATTTAAGCTTCCAAGGTATTCAGTACATGTGCACAATGCGACTTACCACAGACTTACTGCTGTGTAATACGACTTGTGTTTACTATTCCTGGCGCATGTTAACAAACAATAATAAGGTATGTCTATCCTGGTACCGAGAAAGCATGCCAACAAGGGGACGAATCGTATTCACGTCTAAAAGATGCTCGAGCACGCAGGGTTGTCAATGGTTAGGGTCTATGCAAGGATCATCAGGTAGATTTCGGGAAGATTTCTATTCGAAGCTTTCACCGTGGGTTCCTACCAGTACACCGGCATTATCAATGCTACATTTCCGGTGCCGATTGAGAATAACTTTTATTTGGCGGTCTCATGTTTTTGTTTTGGTAAACTGCCTTTTATACCTTGAGGAATTGCTTGAATCGATCATAGAACAGATGCAAAAAGGTGTAAGATTAAAAGAATTGTGGGACGCTATTCCACTTGGCTACACATTTCTTGAGATGTTTGTGTGTATTTTAGCGCGCGACCTAAATACTGGAAGAGTGAACGCTTTGCTTCGTACCTGGCAACATGAAATATTCTTCAATTAAAGTGATTGACCAGATATATAAAAAGGTGTATTTTACATTGTAAAGGAGTGCCACCAAGTATGTCTCCAGATCCAAATTGGGTCAAGATCCAGCGTTTTGCATACGTACTTTATCGAACAGAACCCACTACCGACCGGGTAAGGGTTTGTTAGCGCGATGAATCGCCACTGTATTCCTCTGTCGTGTTTCACATTAACGTATAAACAGTACCTTTGCTTTTGAGCGTACATTTACCGAACACTACGCCTAGCGCACGTTGAGTCCGGCAGTCTGAAGAACTTCATTTTTAGCATTTGCAACAGTGTAGTATGCCTGTTTCGGGAAGTTATGAATAAGTGAATGACGTCATTTTAGGTCACGGATTTCAGCACCACTAGTAAGCGATTCGCCAATGAGCATTAGTTGGCTAGACCAAATTTCACAGCTGCATGAAGAAATGTGCTCTTTGTAAGAGAAAAACATTTTTGCGGGGTGGTGCAACACATTCGTTTGTTCATTGCAAAGCGCAGCCTCCTGATGTGCAGGATCGAACCTATACATAAATATTGTATAATGTACTAAGACGTTGAATATGGTCGCCTTTTTAGCAGGTATCTCGAAATAAGTAGTCACCAAACTACCTAAATTAAAGAGAAAGTCTAGGAAACCGAACGATTTTACTGTACTGATATTCCATACCAGCATGATAACAGCGTTATATCATGATCATCACCAAATGCAATGCTCCGAATAGGTAATGATACTAAAGGGAGCAAATGTGACAAGCTGGATCCCGAAAATTTTGGATCTTAGACAAAACAAGAAATCAAGTAGGGCTAACTCGTTTGCAAACTCTGATGCAACTGCCATTGTCGATCGCGCAATCATGTGTTCACTATTATTTGGCTAGTTCATGTCTACCTATAGTACCAATGTATGAGAGATACTTCAACTCAAGCTGCTAAAAAAAGGAAGTTATGCACTTCAAACGGTTGAATTTAAACTTCGTGGTATATTTCGTCACATCAGCTTGGTTCGTTCATCATTCTTTTCAGGCCATGAGCAGATCCCGCCAAATCTAGTCAAAATAGAATGCCCAGACATCCCTTATTTTGGCTGCGTGTATTTAGGTTGTCTATGATGAAAGGAGGGTATTCTATGCACTGGAAACAATCAGTTACAATTCCATGACACAAAAGTGGTTCCGCGCAAGATGTAAAGAACTATCGCCCAATCTACCATACATCCATCGTTACCAGAATCAAGAAGAGGTTAGTCAAAGAACGTAGACTGAATACTGAGAATAGAGAGTGAGGAGACAAAAAGCTGTGTTACTCCATCGTCGGTGGATTGGGCACATGTGCGGAATCATGTCGCTGATTCCTGCGTGGTGGCAGCATATTAAAGCTGCACTATATCCTATCCGGGTGCGATACGCTCCCTATACCTGTTGTTTGCAAAATCAGGTGTCAGTGTATCTTTATTTCCGACACCCATTTCGCCTCGACTAGCCTCACCGGATGTTTGCATCAATATTTCACTACTCGACGCTCGAAGTCTAGAGGGTGAGCGATGCGCTTTAAATCCGGTACGATTAGTTTGTACCTGTGTCAGCGTGTGCTGCTTGCTGCGCAGCGTAGGTTGTCCACCATCTAGCAGTTAGCTTATCTTGATTATTTAACTCGAGCAAGAGACACCGCAAGTGCTGTCGTTGTAATATCTCTTAATATTCAAAAAGCCTTTGACCGTGTCCATACAACTTCGTGCTGCAGAAAACAACGAGGGGTGTTCAAAAAGATATCGAAATTTGCTATAACATTTTTATTGTTCATCGCGCTACACTTTGAGCACTTTTCCCCAGAAAGTAATCCTCTCTAGTTGCAATACACCGTTCCCAACGATGCTTCCATTTTTGAATAGTCTCCGGGAAACACATTCTAGGATGGCGCGCAAGTCGATTGTCGCAATGTCCTGTGGTTTCTCTATGGTTTGGAAACGACATTATTTCAAAGTGGTTAAACGCATTTGAAACCAGAAAAATTATGCAGCGTCACTTCCGGAGAACACGGTAGATAAGGCCTAACGCGAGTGTTATGTTTTGCTAGACAGCTGCGGATAAAGAGAGATGCATGCGCCAGCGCCTTTTCATGAAACAACATCTAAGTTTGGTTTTCCCACAGTCCAGGTCTCTTTCTGCACACAGCATCCCTCAAAAGCGATAGTATTGGCGGGCATAATCATACGCTGACGTCCACTTCGTCAGCAACCTCTCGAACAGTTAAACGAAGATTTCCATGGTTCATAGCACGAATTCTCGCGACATGGTCGCCGTCTGTGGATGTGGAAGGTCATCCATGCTTGGGATCGTCACTGCTGTATTTAAAACAGTTTAAGAACTTAGAACACTACGTGCGGCTCACACACTGGTCTCCTTATTCTTGGATATTGAAATGTCTCTGTGGAAGTTTTGCCAAGTTCGCAGTAAAATATCACACATACACACTTTGTTCTTCAAGCTCTTTCGTTGTCTTTTTGATACTAATCCGACGAACAGCTTGTGCACGTGCTCACTTCAGCGACTGCAGCTCGGCAACTAAATGTATGAGCGAAATGCGTTAAGTGGCAGTTTCGTGTGTAAACAAGCCTCTGCATGCGCACGGTAGCCGCAGTACGATAACTCTGCCGGTTGGCGCGCCATTTCAAACGCTCGGTTTCTGTTTGAACACCCCTCGTAGGTTTTCTGGTAGCAAATATTCTCTTCTAAATTGATTACCTTCCTACCACGAGGGTAGAAAGCAAGTAGTCAGGATTGGTAACTGGACATCTGAAGTCACTTTAATATCCTGTACAGTGAGGAATATCGCCTTTTAGCCTTTGCGACGGCTTACTATGCATGTTTCGGAAAGTTAAGACAAACGGAATAATGTAATTTCAAAGCGTGGGTTTTAGCACCACTAGTAAGCGTTTCACCTATAAACCTTAGTTAGCTAGAACGAGTTTCACAGTGGCATGAGAAAAAAATTGATCTGTTTATTAGAGAAACACATGTACGCGAGAGATCAGTATACACAAACTCATCCACATCAGTTTGTTCGCTGCAAAACGCGCCTCCTGGTTGGCAGGATAGAACACAAACACAACTTTATATAATCGACAAGTATGTGTGGTTGATAAGGGATATAATGTTAACGGCGAGTTTGATGCATATACAAAATGGTAATGGACCAGGAGCCCCAACTTGGAAAACCTCACTTGTTAACGGGCTGCAACCTAGTATGTGGTTTGCAATTCAGACTGATCTGCTTCTGCACTAAAATTGGATGACCACCAAGGAAGTCGGTGGTTAGTTATACCAAAACATGCTAACGTTAACTGATGTCTGTAATGCGGTGCCTGGTCAAAGACCTTTTGCTTAACCAGAAATAGAATAACATAGTATTTGCTGTTCTCTCCAGATTTGGTACTGCGGTTAGGTTGTTCTACGTGGCATCAGTGGCAAGAACGATGCTTCAGAAAAACAATTCTCCACCGGGTTACATGTCTTCTGTAAATACAAACTCATTAGTGTTTTCATTCACAACCTTTCCATAACTTTAAACGTAATGCAAGTATGGCCAAATTTCGCTACCGTATTCTGTCTCGCGGAATTACTTTGGCATGTTTTCACTGAAACGGAACGGAACTGGTTTGCACAGACAGAGTAAACTTGTTCTATAGCAGGATAGAATTGGAAGAGTGCCATCGATGTGCTCGTTGAAAAATGGTTTAAGGAGCAGCGCGGCATCTTTATTTCTATTTGTCTGAACACCTGTGGAACGCAAGTTTGGCGGATCGATTGGTGTTGCGCGCGCGTGACCTCTGAAAGGTTGAATAGAGATGCGGACGTAAAGATTGCAAATAACCACGATGTGTTAGGTTAAGGTGGATGTCATGCTGTAATTGCTGAATCCCCTAATTCTCTTAGGTATCTATTTATCGAATACTGAACTAACTCGATATTTCCTTGTACAAACTCACCAAACTGCTGATTTTTCGTCTAGCACAGGGATGTCCAAAGCCCGGCCCGCGGGTTAAATGCGACCCGCGTTACCATGATAACTGGCCAGCGGCCTGACCAGGAAATAGTGAATTCAAACACGGATTATTTCCGTACAAACATTACACAGGTCACAAAAATTGTAGGACGTTATGCACGAAATTCGAAGGCATCAGTTTCTTGCAATTCAATGCTGTGGTATTGATTGTTCTTAACCATGTAGGTAAAGTCAAACTGGTGCTTTTACTATGGGAATCTTAATTAAATAAAGCAAACGGATAGGTCAGTTAATTATATATATATATATATATATATAAAGCTGGCCTATTCTAAGAATGGGATTTTCGTTTTACAAATTATATAATTTTATAATTGATAAATAAATACATATGTTATATTGTGTTCTATTGTTTTAAGGTAGTTCCTTAGACACAGCAGTTTCACCGCTCTGATTTTAATTCCGCAGGCAGCAACAGTTTTTCACTCTACTTACACAACAACTATGATAAAAAGGGGTGTTAGCTAAACTTAAAATAATAAAATAGTGAACATTTAACATTTATTTATATGTTTGCCATTCCTATTCAAGAATGGAGATTACGACTAAATAGGAATCCCTGTGCCGAAGGGCGCCGCTTTCAGGAAAAGGGCGAGCGATTATTTTTTCACTGAATGCTTGAGCAAGTGTGTGTGCTTGATTTGTTTGGAGGGTGTGGCTGTTTTCAAGAAATTCCATGTAAAGAGGCATCAACAAACCATGCATGCTAATTCCGCCAATTTAACTAAAAATGCGAGTTGAGCAAATGAAGCAACTGAAAGTTGGAATACCCTCACTTAAAGCTTGTTTGCAAGAATCTGTCGGTCAAACGAAAATGGTACAAAAGCAACTTATGAGGTGGCAAAAGTTCTAACGAAACACCAAAAACCATTTACTAACGTTGAATTTGTCAAAGAATATTTGATGAAAATTATGGAAAATATCTGCACTGAGAGAAGACGAGTTTGACAATGTTTACTTATCACGCAACACTGTGGCTCATGGAATTAAAGACATTACCTTTGATATAAGGAGAAAATTAGAAGCAAAAGAGCATATTTTGTCTACTTTGTAGCCTGCGATGAAACACTTATACTAATGGCACTGTCCAGCTTCTCATATTTTTGAAAGGAGTTATCGATGACGTGTGTGAGTGAGGAGTGGCTTGCCCTGCAGAGTCTTAAAGACCAAACAATAGGAATAAATTTATTTGCTTTTGTTTTCTCTGTAAACAATAACATCAATCCCTCGAATAATTTCACGGTAATTATTACTGACGTTGCCCCAGCCATGACTGGCGAGTACAGCGGATTAGCAAAACACTTCTCTGTAACCAATTCAGCGAAGTGAGGGCAACACTAGTAAACTCAACTGCATCATTCGCCAATAAGTTAGTTGTGCCAAAAATTTTGATGTGATCATGTTATGAAGGCAGTGATAAAAGCCATAAACAATGTTTACTCCAAAACCCTGTTTTATCGTCAGTTGCCACTCGACATCCATGCTGAATACGTAGAACTTGTGTATTACAATGATGTAAGGTGGCTCGGTCGAGGGATCGCATTTCATCGCTTCTAGTCTCTTACAAAATACATCGGACAATTCATAGAAAATTTTGGGACAATCAGTGCCAGAACTGCCTGGTGCTGTTTGGATAGATGATTTTGGATTTTTGTGTGATATTACACGGCACTTGAAAATGTTTAACACGTGCCTTCAGGGTCAAAATGCACTGATAAGCCAAATGTATTCATACGTGGCCTTTAAGAATAAGATACGAGTTTTCCAAAGACTACTATTTTAAACGGAGCCTTATACCACACATTTTCCATTACTACAAGAAATTATGGCAAATCATTCAGAAAGTAACTTCAATGCACAAATGCACAAGTGTGTCGCAGATATTGTATCCCTGGCTAATGAGTTCCAAAAGGGCTTTTAGTTATTTTCTGTCCTTGAAATGGGGATCGAGGTTTTAGTTCTTCGGATTTATCTGCGGGCTCTGAAAAATGCTCAAGGCCACCTGCGACTAAATCTCATTGAGTTGGAAAATGATGTTTAATGTCACAGCCGGCACCACCAGTTCTCTCTCTCCCAACAATTCTCACCACCAGTTGGATAGACAGGTTATAAGGAAATCGAACCTCCGCTGTAATAATGTTCTGTTGGTTTGGCTCTACATGCTTGTGTGAGCAGACATTCTGAGGTTTGAATTTTACCAATAATCGTGTGAGAATGCGGCTGAATGATTTTTATCTAAGTGGGATCTTGCACATCAAAAGCAATGACTTTGAGCCTAACCTGAGCAGTTTATTACTGTCAAGATCTCAGTTTCACCCTTAAAACTAAAAACTTGCAATTAAAAGTTTGTAACGTATGCCATTTTTGGTTGTTAGCTAAATGTCAGACTGAATATGGCCCGAGATATTTTATCCCACAAAATATGGTCCACCTTGCAAAAGTATGGACATTACTAGTCTGGTACGATTAATGATGATTTGCGACGAACTAAAAGCGATTGACTGACAAGTGCCGTTTAATGCACAGAGTGATAATTATGAAAAAAACAGGTGAAATAATAAAGAAACAAGGGGATAATCATGTTTTAATTGATACACCAACCTATTCACCTAAACACTGATGTAGGTTGGCTCACTACTTTGTGAAGTGGACTCTTGAGGACATAATTTGATGACCGTTATTTCCTCCTCTGTGTAAAACGGCATATATCACGTTACGCAATTAGGATAGTGTGGCGTCAACGCGTGTTCGTAAAGCAATACCGCTCAGGTCGCATTAACTGAGTTGGCATGGCGTTCCATAATCTGAATACCCTAAGGTAGAAAACATTTTTGGACAACCAAGTCGACTATAGTGGGTATCTAGTTGAGCTTATGGCCTCTTACGTTTGTACTGTGGACGAGTTATAACAGGTCACGACAGGCGTGACTTAGGTTAGACAGCATTAGGTGAGAAATAGTGGGGTCTATTCGCTGATGTGGATATTCACTGCTGTGAAATCCCATGGCTTACAGTCTGTGTTTGCAAGTGAGGTGAAACAATCCGTTGCCGTACATCGTGGAGCTTCAAATGCATCCATATCGTGTTTGCGTCAAGTCCGCCATGAATAGATCGCGTACTTCACAAGGAGCCTGGTCTAGGTTTAGAACATTTGCGGACAGGTTTAAGCCTCAGAACTTACAAAAACGATTGATTGGACAGTTCGATGACATTTCAGCCTATTTCGAAGAGCCAAGATCATCATGCACGGTTACTTTAATGTCACTTCTCTGGGGAGCGCGTTGTAATTGCTGCTACCCAAGACGATATTCATTATTAAGCTGATAGCGAATCCAAACGGATTTTCACTTCGCAAAATTAAACCAGAGCCTGTATTCGGATACATACGTATTGACCCTATTGAGATCGTTATGTAGTGTTGCGTGATCCTCGTCTATCTTCATGGCATGTCATATATTGACAACGTCGGTAAGTAGTAATTAGTACAACTTGAGTACCTTGGTAAAGTAAACGTGGACAGAGAACCGATCATCTAGGTACGACGCGATGGATTTAAATTATGTTAGCATTTGAGCCTCAGGCTTTCATATTCAGCTGACTTCGTGTGAGGAAGTCGCTTATTCAACCGATCACAGTATCACCAATTCCATGGGTTCAAAGGCCTAAAGGGGACTGCGGTGGTCCGAGCGGTCGAAAGCTTTAAAGACTTCCAGGTAGCATAGTCTAGTCCAGGCAGCATTCTATAAGTTGGAAAACGTTTGTGGCGCAGGACCGATTTCAGAGGAATCCGTGTTACTGCGACACTTTGTTGCTGGTTGTTGCTCTCAAGGCATCTCACCAGCACTTGTGCAGTAAAACCTTTCGTTACTTTGAACAATACTAGTATGAGAGTGATTGAACAATAGTTAGAAGATTCCGCAAGACGACCACTCCTGTAAATAAAAGTGAATATGTCCAGTTTTCACATTGCGAGCTCCTTTGTTTCATCAAGACTTTGTTGAATGAACCAAACTAATGGTTCGACCTAATTCGTGGCGAATGTCTTTAAAACTCTCGCTCTTATGTCGATCCCACCAGGACAGCTGTATTCGTGGATTGACAATAGTCCTTTCATCACACTTACTGTGGTAAATGAAACCAGACTTCAAGCTATAATCAGAAGGGACTGTGTGAAAAGCGAGTGCAATGAAGAATCACTCTTGGAAGTAAGGATGATGCGTAGGCAAAGCGCGTTGCATGCCACTTGTGTATTTAGCGCCGGACCATTTGTTGCAAGTAGAACTGAGACTCCACGCAGTACTCCACGGAGATTACGGACGTGCGGATGTAGAATTTTAGGATTAGTATTGACAATCAAACCTAAGTTCCGTTGGTGTTGTAGTTACTCTTCACAGGACAAATTAAAACAAGAGTTTTGTAGGCACATGTGGGCTGATAAATCAGGCAATGAACAGAGAAAAATGAATTTATACTGGATACGAAGGGTTGCTTTGCAAGCCCCGTTAAGTAGTTGGTGGTGATATCGACATAAAAAAATGATAATAATGATAGTAAAGCTGTCAGTAATTTAAGTATGAAAAAGGACTTATCGTTTGCTCCACCGTAGTTCTGCGATCCTCTTAGATTCACAGCACTCACAGTTAACAACAAATAATCCCATGGTAAACTCCAGGTGTAGGATGAATACGTAGGGATAAGTGACAAGGTGTAACTGGATGAATGCATCATCCAACCGTCTTTTAAATAATGTTAGTGTCGGTGTTGTGACGAACAATTCCGGGAGAGCATTCCACGGGTGACAGACACGAATGGAAAAGAAATTTCTGCGGCACTCCAGACGACTGTATTCTTCTGAGAGTTTCAATGAGTGGCCCCTCAGATTTGTATTGATGCTGAGTCGCAGTAAAGGGCGGCACACATGATGTGGGTCTCGTAGAATCAAGTATGCCATAATCAGGTCGCCTCGTAGTCTACCATAGCTTCCACTGAACAATCCCAATTGTTGCAGCCTCTCCTGGTAGGAAAGATTGCGCATTCCAATTACGTTCTTAGATGCCCAGCTTTGTGGCTGCTCGAGTGCATTAAGGTCGTGTTTCAGCAATGAATGCCAGGCTTGAACTACGTATTCGGCATGGGGGCGAAAGATGAAGCAGTTTATGTAAAAAAACGCCTGTCACAACAGCCCGTCTTGGTTTCTAGCCTTCGAGGACTTTTCGGATTGCCTGGAGCAACCCAAGTCATCTTGAACCAGGACACCCAAGTCACGTTCGAGAGTTGATTGTTGCAGTATGTTCGTTCCGAGCCGCTATGAGTAGTTGCACTGATGTCAGCTGGAAAGCATCATGCATTTACTGACTTTGAAATGCAGTAAGTTTTGGCTTGACAATTGATACACTGTATCTAAATCACTCTGATGCAGATGCTGGTCGGCGTTAGCCAGGATCTTGTGCCGGATTATGACATAGTCGGCAAACATTTGGAAGTTTGAAGCGATTCCCTGTGCAAGGTCATTAATAAACACCAAAAACAAACGTGGACCTATAACTGGGTTTTTCGGCACAAAACACTCAAATTGTATGGGGTCCGATAAAGAGCTCCAAACTCTGACCACTAATTGCCGTTGAAGAAGAAACTTGGCAATTTAGCTTAAAAGGGGTTCGTCGATCCCGTAATGCTGGAGCTTACATAGTAGTATCCGATGGTCTAGACGATCGAAAACCTTGGAAAAAGCTACGCTAATCACATCAACACCTTCTCCAGCGTCAGCTACCTCGGTCCAACTACTGCGTGCCATTAGTAAATTCGTTGTACATGACCGCTGTCGACGGAAACCGTGCTGCTCAGGCGCGATGATGTTACAGTTTTCCAGGTTTTGCAACAGTGCATCGGCAACTATGGATTCCATGATCTTGGAGAGTATAGGAAGGAGGGATAATGGAGGTGGTTGAGAAAATCAGTTCTGCTTCCACATTTGTGAATCGAGTTTATTATTCCAAGCTTCTACATAGCAGGAACTTGGTTCTGGTCTAAGCAGCGCTAGAAAAACAGATCTAAAGGTCCTGCCGGTGGACATGCTGCTGTTTCCAGGGCCTCTGGGCGAATGATGTCGACACTCGGCGAGCTGTGTTTGCGTTTGCAAAACAGCCTCCACGGTAAAAGTCATGTGGGTTAGTCCTGGCGCGGAGAGGAAAAGGTGGAAGGTCGGTTGATGGCAAGAACCTTTCAAACTTGGGGGTATAGTGCATCCACAGTCCGTTTACTGCTTCCACAGCCGTTCTTGTTGGGCCATCAGCCATCGTGAGTGGAGGAAATCCTTGCCTCACATTTCGTAGGCTATTGACGTGCTTGTACAGCAATTTGTGGTTAGCACTGAAGGTTTTGCGATGTTCTGCTGATAGGCAGCTTTGTCGTCTCTTAACAGTTGAGTACAGTGGTTAAGTTGGGCTACGTAGTTGTCCCAAGTTTCTGGTGCTGGAGCTTCTCTGTTCACTAGCAATGCTGCTTTGCGTCCTGTCGTCCATTTTCGAACTCTGCTCCTAACGAAAGAAATTGATGTACACTTATTGCAAACTCTTATCACTGAAAGCTCTGCAATCAGCTGAGTAAATTTTTTGACGAACCCGAGCCAGGAGACTTCCGGGAGTTCTTCGGCTAGGAGCGACCAAGTTGTAACGCTGACGAGCTGGGCTAATCGATCGTAGCCTGTGATGGTTTGCACAGTCGCATCGTTCTTATTCTAATATTCTGCGTAGCAGACGAAGTTGAAACTGATGACTGCGTAATCACTGCGACCCAACAGGCAGTCTAAAAGCAACCCATCAATCATATGTTCCTTAGTGGTATGTATAAGATCCAGCACAGATGAGCTGTTACCTCTTCTGAATCGAGTGGCAAAGTGACGTGATTGTAAAGAGGAACAGTGGTTACGAGATTCTGTAGATCGGCTTTGAATTGTTCTCCGATCGTGGCAGGAGTTGCTACACAATGTACATTGAAAGTACCCATGATGAGTATGTGAGTGCGCTTTCGCTGTAAACTGCATCTTAAAACAACCGCTAGGTGGCAGTCGGTTTCAAGTGTAGAGTTAGGAGTGCGGTACACCAAGACAACAAAGTAAGCGTCCCTGCCTTTTAACTGCAAGCGGCACCAAAGACAGTCGGAGAATTACGAGTCTGAATCCTCTACGGCTTCGTACTGTAAGTCGTTTCGGTAATACAGGATTACCCCTCCTCCTTTTGTGAGCCTATCGTTCCGGATCAGCGACATGCCTCGTAGCGAAAATTCAGCGTCCGTCAATCCCGTGTGTAACCACGTCTAGGTGATACTAATGACATCATACGAGCTGGAAGCTTGTCGATCTTTCAGTTCAGCCAGTTTGTTAGGAATACCCTGAACATGCGTATACAAGCAGGTCAGTTTCTCGGTCCCTAAGAGCCCACAGAGGGGTGAAGCGGTCACGTGTGGGACAATGCCGACCGATGGGAGATCGGTAGTTACTCGTATTTTTTGATGGGACAATGATACCTCGTTTGCAAATTGATTCGGCCAAAGTGCGTCCCAATTTTCTTTTCGACCCACGTCAGAGTCAATAAAAGCAGCAGTCAAGTTACGCTTCTGTACATTCGTCGGTATGCTTGCTGTTTCAGTTACTTTACTATTTGAGCTGTGCAAAGTGTTTGCGACCTTTAACCGAGTTTCGGAAGGAAGATGTTTCCGATTTCTCCGCCATTGATCCAAAACATCCTTTGCTTGTTTCTCTGACTGAACCGCAAGTTTTAGGATTCTAGGGTCGCATCCTCTATAATTTGGTGAGGGTGTTGTTCTGGTGAGCGATAGTGCCACAATATTATCCAAAGAATGTGTTTCACTATTATGCTTTATACCTTGTGCTTCCCAACTTGGAACTGTTGGTCGATACTGCAAACTTAATTGCCCCACTTGATCGTAGAGATCATGTGATGTTGTTATGTCGTTAATTCTATTACGCGTGGTACACCCGTGAAAACAACGAGGAAATCCACGTGGTCATCCAATTCGACATGCCCTCTAACTTGGTTCAATAAACCAGCTGGTCCATAGTAGCCGAGCAGCCACCCGGTGCCACCTGGACTACAAGGTCATCCACGCACGCTCGTGACGTGCGTGCTCCTGATTCAATAGGATTATTCTCGTCTAATCTCTCTCAATCTTCTAGCAGCGTTGTCACTATACACTCATTCGAACCGGATTTACTAGCCTACACCGTGATCCATCGTATGTGGGAATATCTTCTACGATTAGAGTCTGGGACATGACTAACTGTTTTCCCTGGCGTCCGTGCTTAACGCAAGCGGATAACTCAATCACCTTGAGCCAACTGCTTTTCTGTGCAACACCATTCCATGCAAAATTCTCCAGGCAGACCGAAAAGCCGAAGCTTATTCCGATCCAACGTTGCTCAACACAGCTGTGAAACAGTTTTTTCTCTTAATCTGTGTTCAGCGCTGTGTTCAAGTTCAGTTAGCAGGTTATAGTCACTCGTCATTTCTTGTGACCTTGTCAGCCAGTATGCCTGCATAACCCGTTACACGAACCGCTCGTCCACGCCGATCGCTCACTTGACCTTGCAACCACCATGCTCCCCTGATCGACGTGCTCCGCTCTCGAAGTTGAAAAAGTACATAGCATTAACCAACCCACTGGGTCAGGTAACGACACCACGTTGAATTGCGGAAATGCGAAACCGAAAAGGCTCCAAGCAAAAGGTATTTGCGGGTTAGGAGAATGTCATAAAGTAGTTAAAATCGGTCTGTCTTGCTCGCACTATTTGAAATGGTACCGTTCAAAATGTGTAACTGTGTCCCAACAACAGGTACGTGAGCGAAATAGCTCCCAAGATGCAATTAGTACTGTACTGCGTGCTCCACCATCCCACTCGTTAAGTGCTTGCTTATCCTTGCTCAGAAGTGCGATCGGTTAACCGTAGAAGCCGAGAAGAGCATAAACGATAAGATTAATTTAATGGAATGGAGTATGCACTACGGAAGCTTAGCGGCTTCTAAGCAACGGAATGCTGCACAATAAGATTCCTCTGAACCGAACTCTTCCACGTCCCCGTCTCCGTTGTCTTCTCCAAGGTTGCTAGAATGCCAGGCGAAAACTGACCGTACCTACGAGAGTTAAACAGTAGTCATGGCAACACAAATCAGGTACCACTCAAAACGTCGGGTTAAGCAACTTCCATTAGATTTGACATCTAGCATTAACAATGATGAAGGAGCCGAACAACAACCGTACCGACGGTTGGTGTAGCTCAAATGTCGCTTG
>CALYDF020004543.1:0-17036 GCA_944474145.2 Dicrocoelium dendriticum
ATCCTGGTATTCACGCAGCTTGAAAAGCATTGACGGATGGTTTTGTATAATCAAAACTAAAAAATCACATGGTTGTGAGTTGGTCAGTGTGGACTGTTATTATCTATCTATAACAAGTGCGTATACCCATTGCATGTGGAAGATGAATGATCAAATTGGATGGAAGACTAAATTGCCTTTAATGTATATATAATACCTGACTTTAAGATGTGCGTAAGTGGCGATGGGTTGCTTGCTATCATGGCAGACGAGAGCAGAGCTAAACAGAATTTGGAAGCAGGTGTGAATATTTTCTACGAAACACACTGCATGAATGCAGGTTCTCTACATACATTTCCTCATTTAGGTATAGTACTTAAATTAGGAATTGAGTTGTGACTAAATATATGTTTGTTCCCATTCATAACACTTGCTATTACTTTTAATAGTCAATATAACTTTTCAGCACTAACAGACCAACATTGGCTGCTAACATATCCCGTTACTTATCTTGCTATTATTTTCGCGAGAAATACTAGAAGGCGCAAGTCTTTTCAATCAGCTCTATTTCAATCCGCTTTCATAAAACGCACGTGATATATTTTGTTGTTAGTTCATTTTTAACGCTTATAATTAGTTCCTTATATTTTAGCTGCAAGATGTTCGCGTTATTTAATTTCATACAAAACGGAAATCCCCAAAATTGATGAAATCGTGCTTCTGTGCAGACAGTGGTATGTTCAATAAGGTCAAGTTTCTAAGTTTTGTTTTTGTTCAGACGAATATATTTGGTTCTATGTCTAGCCAGTGTGGAATCATTAGGTATCACGAGGATACGGCATAACTATACAAGCATATATTTTGTAAGGAGAGGACCAATAATTTTAGCTGTATATTTTAAAAAAGATAACTTAATCAAGCATTTAGCTGATTTCCGCATGTGATACACGCTAATGTGAACCTATGCAATTTGCCTATTTTTTATGATTACACTGATTCATGCAATCCCTTTTACCGAATATATCATTATGCTACAAGAATTGTTAACTTGTTGACATTTTTGGATTATTGTTCCCTAGGAATACCGACGGCGCTCTGCAACCGAGCGTATATCGGAAGAAAACATACGAATCAGATATTAAACTACCACAGCAACCATCGGATGAATCACAGAAAGAGCTGCATTCAAACCCTTTTCAAATGAGCAGAAACGCACTGCAGCAAAGCCGAATCGCGGAAACAAGAAGAAAACCACACATATCGAATATTTTGAAACAACGGTTATCCGAGATATTTCATCAGAAGATGCTTAAAGAAACGAACGTCCCAGCAACAGCAGCAGCAATCACTTGAGCAAGCAAACAATGGATGGTGCCCCCTTACATCAAGATAGTCTCCGAAGTCAGTGGAAGATTACTGCAGCCACGTGGTATCTCCGTGGTTCACAAACAATTTGCCACTCTAAGGAAATTGATTTCATGACCCAAAGAAATTAAATCAAGCCGACCAATGCAGTGTCATCTACCAGACAAAATGCGTCGAAAGCGACAAAAACTTCGTCGGACAAACTGGAAGAAAACTTTGCACACGAATCACTAAACACAAGGCGGACGTCAGAATGCATGAGCCGCACTGGTTGATTTCTGCGCATGATGATCAAGAAGGCCACCATTTCGATCTGTAGAATGTAAAGATTCTAGCACATGGAAGTACAAAACATGCGAGGGAGTTTTTGGAAGCCTGGTACCCTTCAAAGAATTCAATCAATCGACACATCAAACTAGACGCAGCATACGCAACACTACTGGCGAACGACCGACAACGTGATCCATTGAATCCGATAGCAGGTGTGACTACGCAAGCAGAACTGAAGACAGGCTCACGCACAAGAGCAAGCAGACAAAGGCCAGGAAACACAGGGTGTCTAGGTCAAACGCCATCTGTCAATCAACCCAGATGAACGCGGATAAAAGTCCCAGCTAATAGGATGGCTCGTCTTCACGGACAACCACGGCGATATAAAAGCGCAGGCATACCACGCTCAGCGCACCCTCACCGAGGCTTCTATACGCTACTCTACGCTATTGCATGCCATGCAACTACGCACTGAAGATGTCACCTCGATTGGTGACGAAACGTTTGCAACAAAATTGCCAAGATCAGAGAAGAGTTCAACCGCCATCTGAACTGTCTGAGCTGCCCGTCTTCAAAGCTATAGGAAGATGCGAACTTACGAAATAAATACATATAATATAGCAAGAATAATTAAGATGTGATTTTGGACACTGTGATTTTATTGCGATGTGCATAAGATATATCGATTTCTTTCCTATTTATGTTAGGTGACATGCAGACCTGCTAATCATCAATGCAGTCTAGGCATGTTTGGATCTATGGATTTTGCGATCTTGAAGAACATTTTGTCATGAGTTTCACTGGTCCTTACTCATTAAAACCTTCATATATAAAGGAATTTGTTTGGGTTATATCACCAGAATCCAGGAACAATCAATATAAACAACAATTTGTCAACTTAAGAACAGATACTAGAGCACCAAAAACAAAAACTGCTATTCGTCGCGACATCAGATGCGATCACAATCAATACCGTTGGCACACATTTGTCATACGGAGCTGGGAAGCAAATTATCAGAACCGATGGTTTGTTGAATGTAGCAGAAAGAAATTTAAGCTACTTTGCCATAAAGATCTTCAACATTTTCTGTAGTACCTAATTTCCATGCAGCTGCATGTTTGCCAATTTACTTTGAGAACGCACCGCAACTCACTGCTGTCAATCTTCTGTAGCAAGATAGGAATTCCAATGTGTACGCTTCAGTGTATACAAATTGGGCTTTAGCATATTTTGATTAAGTTTTCTGTAAAAATTAATGGTAGATGAACGACAGATATTCGGGCTTATGCATTTCGATGAATTAAACCAACAGCACACACCAGGGGTATTTGACAAAACGGAACGCAAAAGCATTCACCCGACGTATAGAAAAAGGCTCCCACTTATCTTTTGTTAGTCATCTCCGGATGAACAATACCGATCAAATGGATGCACCCCTTAAACATACTTGAAAACGCCGCAGTAAACCAACCTAAATAAGCAGACAATGTAAATGAAGGCAGAATAACTCTGGTAGCTTTGCAAATGCCTTGAATTAAAAAATGGTATAGCTAGAGTTAAGCCGTCACAGTGGCGGTCTGATCTTATGGAAAGTTTGTTCGGGTTTAAGGAAATTTTAGGCTCAATAGTGCTGCTAATTTCGCATTGACCTTTATGACGAAGCATAATATCTGTACGCCACGCTTTCACCTTACCCGTAAGCCATGTTTACAAACATCACTATAATCAACGGGTATTAATTCTGTAAACTGCTAGCTATTAACAAAGTTTATGCGTAAACATTTTATTTTAAAGCACGAAATCGTAGTTGTGATAAGTGGGACTTATAAAAGTACATAATGACCGCGATTTGAGTGGAAGCAGAAAACAGGAAAAATAGAAACAGCGTTTAATTTTTAATATTGCTTGAAGAATAACGCAGTAAAATAGCTTATATCATTGTGCCCAAAAAGCAGTTGACTTCACAGCGAGGTTCGATGGTACGAGTTAAACCATCATCAATAACGACGTATGTCGGTGATTTCATAATAGGTGCAGTCTGGAACACGCCTGTGCACAAACACGCAGGACCATGTGTCACGCGATTCTCAGTTGAAACACAACACTGCGTCACAGATACAGCAAGGAACTGTAGAATGTAGAAAAATATTGTCAAAGCACCTTAGCAAAGTATAAACTAACGTGAATCGAAACCAGAGAGCATTACGTGTGTAAGACTACTTTTTTAAAATCTCCTCAGATGATAATTTCACATAGCACCGATGTGAACATAGGACTCTCATTCGGACTGGAATTTGTTTCTACGCTCTTTCCACATCCAAAATCTATGACGAATAACGGGTATAAATAAAAAGCCAACTGGAGTAAAAGAACATTAATACATGAACATAGGTTGTCCAACCTTAATTCCTAGGCTGAACACTGAATAAATACTAACATCAGTATTGCCATGGGCTATTTGAGTCACATTGTGTAAACATTCCGGCTTCAGATACTGGAAGTAAATAGTTTCGGCGATAGACAAGGTTTGCCTTCCGAATCCTTGGTGGAGGTAAATTATTATAAAAAATGACTTTGAAGACCAGCTCAGATTTTGTACAGCGATACCGCAGCTGCTATCTCATATCGACGCTTGAAACAACTAGCTGAAAATCTTGTTTTCCGGATAGTTAAAGATTGTTTTGACAAACAAACCAATGCTTGCAAAACCTTGTAATATATATTGTCTTCGTATAATTCTTCAATACCAGTTTGTCAGTACTCGTGGTCGTACGTTGCGCATCACTTTGGTCGCGATTGGTGAAGCCTAACACAGACTACGCGAGAAAACCCCGACGTTGTTTTCAGAGCCAATCTGGAGTCTTCTAATTGCTCATTCATGTCACACCAAAGTGGAGTTGACAACAGCCTTTGAAGATGATGCCAACTTCATCTACTTACTAAATGTTGGTAACTTACAAAGATTTGGATAGTAAATCATCTTTGTTTCTGAAACAACGATCACCGCGAATAATTTGCGTTGCTTGTAAACGTGTGAAGAATTGCATTTTGGGGTACCATCCAGAAAATACATTGAGCGTCGTCGAAGATTTATATGTTTACGTGTGCAATATATTCATTGCGTTAGAATACGCTGGTTTTATATAATTTGAATATTATCTTCTTCATTAACTAATCATTTGCTTCTACCTAATTTATATGTTTGCTTTGTCAAACTGAACACGTTGCTTTATATTTATCGCTTGGTAGCAAAATGGCTCTTTAATGTAGCGATATTGTAAGGACGTGATTTTAAGTCATTTTTATAGAACCATATATAAGTCCACTTCTACAAGACAACATGTTCCAGAGTGTAACTAGACAAATGTATGCAAATGCATGTCCGTACACATGAATTTGCTTCCATTTGCCTGCATTTAGCATGAATTTAAGGGCTCATAACTTAGTCCCAAAAACCTCGGTGTCGAAATTAATACGTATATATTAGATTTGTATAAATGTTACTGAAATAATGTTGTTGTATTCTATTTTACTATTTACTCTCGTCCACATGTTTTATGCTGGTGACTTACATTTACCCGGGTGGGAAAAGACACAAAATTCGATGCATAAATTCCTTACCCAACAGTGGAATTAGCGGAATCAATCCTTTAATTTAGGAAATGCACTAGGGCACTTGTTGCTTAATCCAGCTAGACGTCAAGCTTCAAATCTAGGGTAAACATTTGTTTGTTTTCTAATCCTGTTACAAGCTCTTGTCTAGGAATTATATGCAGAATAATGAAAATCTTCCCAATCATCTCCATCTAGCCATCAAAGAGAATTCCACCTTAACTCCGTTCTACTGGATAGGGATCCTGTAAATGTATCTTCCTAAGTTTACCACTGAGAGGATAGTGTGAGCTTAACATTAGCCAGATAAAGGTTTGTGAAATAATAAAGTGGCAATTTCCCAAAAAATTTCGTTTTACTACATGGTATTATTTGGCTAAGTGAACATAATGGATGGTAAACCGAGCAAAATTTAAAACCTGTATTCGACTGACCAAACTGATTGTATAAACAACAGTAGCATAATATTTGACCAACAATTTTACGAAGAATTTAAATTACTGCCTGCACTTATGTGGTTTATATTATTATAGATATGTGGCCAAGCTTTATTGGAAGAATAACACAGCCGTCAATACGCGGTTAGGTAGTCCAAGCCTTCGCATCTTATAGTTACTTTGCATCGGACTAAGCGATTTCAAAAGTTGTAAAGGCTAATGAGACTTGTACCAGATTAATAGTGTTTTTATATGTGTTCGTCTCTTTTGTGGCACAAGTGTACTTGATGGCACACTGAACATGTGATGCTACATGATTGGGCTTGCTTATATATGCCCTGTGTCGGTGACTTTGACCGCAAAGGGTGAATATATGGGCCAATGCAGGCCTCCTTACTATATCCGACTGATTCCTAGACGTATGCTCCCGTGTATACATATTTGTCAGAATTGGTCAATGAATACATAGGCTCTTAGACTTTCTCAGATGAATGCCTTGCATGCGACTAGTTCACAATAAGGACCTACTGGTGTAATATATCTTACTAGTCCATATGAAATTGTGAGTAGTATTTCCGCCAAGGCAGTGTTCATTAATTGTCAATTTGGCTGCTTATAACGCCTGCGCATTTGTGCGGTCCATTTAGGTTAGTAAAATTCTATCTTTTTCAGAGTGCCTAGGTTGAAATCGAAATGTGGGTGGAAAAGTTTTGTTTAGCAACAGACCGTAACGAGTTGAATAAGTAATTTATATGGTTATAATTGCGGCTAGGTACTTAGACACAGTATATGGGCAATGCTATAATGCTTCACTACTAGCGAGATAGTGGAAGATGTTGAGCAGCATTAAAATTGGTTTTGCTTACTTCCCAAGCTTAGATGATATAATGCTAAGATATACTGATGGGTTGTAAACGGCATTGCAGTAGCTGAACGTGAAATTTAAAGTTTATTACCTGAGCTGGATGGATTTTCTTTAAGAACATATATTATTATACATACTAACCTAAAGTCTATTGTTGCTAATAGCCACCATTTAGCGTCTATTTTGGAAGGGCTTACTGAGACACATGAAATACATGTCCGCTACATAGACATTTGTCTAAGAGGACAAAGCAAAGTAATAAAAGTAATTCAGTCCGTTTTAATGTTACTTATTATGTTATCTTTGTACATATCATCAAGTTCATTCACAGTAAAATTAAGTGAAGTGGCTTCGGGAGGTTGGAAGATGTACATTGGAATGAATTAAAATAAATTGCTTTGTATGCAACGTATAGGCTCTCATAGGAGTTAGTTCTTGGTAATTCATTTTTCCTTACTTTCTCATTGCGCTAGTAAAACGCATGTTAATGTTTATGCTTTCGCTGAAATTTCGACTTCCAAAATTTCCTCGCTTTTAATCACAAATAATCAGACAAACCTCGATGTACCATGCAGTATTCAAAGTGGTGTCAATATAAACAATACACTGCCCTGGCCACTGCAATGCTCTAATAAAATGTTTAACAGGTACGTTAGTAAACATGTGTTTTTTGAGCTGGCAGTGCGAAAATTGCATTGCAACATAAGACTCAGAGTATTTCATCCATCCCGGCCCAACCGATTTATTTCCGTGCATGGCTATGTCTACAGTCGCATTATCCTCTGCGTGGTTCTACCTCTCTATTAGGCTCCACGCTGTTATCCGCTCCCCAGTTAGCTACGATGCCTTGCACATCTGTTTATGTTTTTACTATGCTATTTGTTCTGTACTACAGTAAGTACACTATGTGTTACTCGGTGTTCTTTGCAGATCATCATGATAATTGATACCTATTCTCATTGACGATTGGTTTGGAAAATGTAACGGGTTTCAGATAATAAAAGTAATTAATACAAAAGGTCCCATAGCAATATGCTGATCTGATAGCGTTAAGTCCTTACAAAGCAGTTAAGATGAAAATAGAAACAGAGATAGTAAGTATTATATAATACACATGCAAGATGATAAACTATTTAATAAACCCAAAGAAAACTAATTGAATTATAATGACAAAAATGAATGGGAAGTGAATTAGCTGCTTAAACATGAGCCACATTTATGAAGTGAAGTGCAGAAAATCTATACCTCAGATAATGAACATTAGTAATTCTTCAAACATCCACCACCTTTGTGATAACTGCGAGTGAACTGCTCGAGATAATTTCTGTAAAACATTTCAATAATTTTGAAGAAGCGTTGCTAGGTAAGTTTGCCTGCTGATGCAAATTGGGATATATTTTCATCAGCGCCTTACTATGTTAAAATTAAAACGAACCAGAAAACTGGAAATGTAAATAAATGGCGGATTGGCTATATTTACACACATTTTGTGTTATCTAGGTGTCACGGATTACATGGTTTAACTTCAGCGTCCTGATTTAACCCATATTGGCTTCAAACTAAGCTCGTGATTAGTAATGCATAAATCATAGAGATCGCCTTAAATTGATGATAAATCGAATATCTTTCAATTGCTAGAGGTTAGCAATGGTGTGTGTTCCAACTAGTATTTCCCGAGTACCAAGCGCAGGTGTTCTAGCTTAAGGACATAAACTAACGAGAGAAATAAATGTAACACCCTATTAACTTCCAATATGAATAGGGTTGTGAACGAGGATTAAAAGTTCTCCAAGGATTGATTATTCAATAGTTTATTCTTAGTTAAAGCGAATGATATATAAAACTAAACCGCGCATTTTTAGCACTCAACTTTAATGTATGCATATATATGGTTTTGTTGAATTCGCTTTAGGATTGCTCCCGTATATAGGAAGCAAATCCTTACCATATAACAGTGAAGTCGTTAAAGATAAGCCCACATACTTAGCCTTATGCTGCATTATTACCAAATGAAACGCTGCCACATTTTTTAATTAGATCAATTGAGATCGCCAGTCAATTGTAAAATGGTATCTCAGAAATATACAAAGCGCTGCATATACAGCTTTGCATCATAAAACTGAATTGCACTAGATTACTTAGTTCTGCTGTAGACATTACTAGGATTTCTTGCGAATGCAAAATTCCCCGACAAAAGTGGTTATGAGTGTTGTGTTAAGAAAAATATGAAAGATTATCTGGTTAAACTTTGCGTCATGTGTCATATAGCTATAACTTTATGCGACATTTTCACGCCTATCTGATTACATGTGCTAGCAATGACGGGTGTGCTACTATTTGACAATTAGAGAGACACGCTGTGACTAAGCCAACATATCTGGCTAACGTTGCAATTGATTTCTGGTAAGTTACTTTTTAATTTTGCATATTGATCCGCTTTGGTTTAAGAACGCGTTGAAAAATTGTCTGCCATCGTCCTTCAAATCGATCGACGTATCAAGGGCTGCGCAACAATGTATCACGAGAGAGAAATCCTGCATCACGAGCTCAAAGTTCGCAGACTACCATTGGGTGCGAGCCCTCAACGAACGGAATGATGTTGACTTGTCTACTTTACTAAGATGTTTGACAAATGGAACCACGATGTGCTTCGTTATAACTTGGGGGCTTTCGTGAGAGGTTACAAGCTGCTTCAGCGGTTACACTCATTTATTGTAGAACAGCAGTATAGTTTACAATTATATGGCGAATTAAAGCCCGTTCCCATCGACTAGTTGCACATCACAGAAAACTGCAGTTGTGCCAGTGTTATTTTATTATTGCTATCAACCATTTCCCCCCAGCAGCTGTAGTCACAATGTGCAAGTTTTGTAGGTAACTTAAAAATCTGGAGGCTCGTTTGCAGCCAGGACCATTGTGCTCACTTCGAGTATGAAATAGAGTGACTTTCAAAGTGGCGCTATGAGATGAAACAATAACTTAACGCGAACAAGTCGGCGTTAATCATTATCACTAGACGCCCTGCCACTCGATCAAACATATTGGACAGCCAATTGCTTCATCATAACGCATCCTTTAAAGATTTAGTAGTGTTTTTAAGACATGATACGAGAACACATATAAAGACAGTGAAACTGTACATAACAGGATTTTGTACCCTCTGGGCATTAAAACCCATTTACTCTTTTGGTTTTATGAAACAGTCCATCGTATTTGTACCTGGTTTATCAGACCTGTCGATGCATACCGTGACCCAGCTATCGATTAATAACCCAGTAGGAAATGGAACAGCTAGAGGAATCGTAGCACATCGCAACTAGAATTATTCCTAGCATGTAAAAGCTTCCGCTTTTAAAGTGCTGTAGATGGCTCAAATGTTACACACAGTACAACCACGCAGTAATAATTGAGCTTAGTATGACACATTAAATAATAAACTTAAATCAATCCCCCATTCTGTAGCAAATAGTTCCCATTCGAAACTCTGTAAAACTTAACTACACTATTAAAACTCAGGATATCTAGAATGAACAGGGTGTACTATCAATGATTATATAGAGCCAATAATCCAAAATTTTGCAATAAACAACCCGCAGTGCTATTAGATGCCTAGTATGTGAAATGTTTCAAAACACGTATGGAGGATTTTTTCCGAAAAAGTACGCTTTTACATCTACTGTGAAACAATACATCCTACACAAATACGAACTGCTAACCAAAGAAGAATAATTGACCAGACACTGACTTTGACAATTCACAATTAAATGTATTTTGTGTTTCATTTTAAATATACTTTTAGAGAGAAAATAAAAACCGCAATAGTACTTACCAATACTCATCATTATCTAGATTCTCGTAAATATTATTGCGGTCCCATAGGCGTTTGGATAACTGAGCTGAGCATATTCACTCGCAATTTAACAGGCTTCCATGGCCCACCAATGCACGCTTGAAATGATTAAAGTCGTCGTGGCAATCAATAACCTGCTTGCTGTCTGGGCTAACAGATGATTCTATGGGTGCATGTGCGATCACATGGCAAATGAATCCCTGAGCGTTTGTTAATCGATCGCTAATACACATGATTCCTGTAAACAGTCATTCAGCCAAATACACGCTTTCAAGTGTGTCGTGCTTTTGCTTCGATTGCCGTTCCTGTGTGTCCGTTTTACTGATCCGTCGATCTGGATGCGCATATTGGGGTAAAACGCTGCTTGGCGCAGTGATCTCGAAGTCTGGCCTGTAAGAAAAGTGCCTTCTTTTTTAGGCTTAATTATATTTTCTCCTTATTTGCAGGAAAAGCACTTTTAATTCAGATTGCAATCATCGCGTACTTAGTCTCAGTTCATTTGCTTCCAGGTAATTGGCATCTATTCTGCTTCGAAAACTCTACCCAATATGTGAATCATACAACCCGTGCAGACCGATACCATCTTACAGGCATATCTACGCATGGTGCTAATAAGTTACTTTGTTAACAATTCAAAATAAATTGTCGTTCACTAAAGTTCCAGCGCACAACAAACCATTCTATCCCTGAGGGTTACATGTATGTACTATCAGTGACACACATTGGTCAAGGGACATTGGCCCATGAAAAATGCTGAATGTAAGCACAAGGCTAGGTATATGCGTCCAGGCAAGACAGGTGTGCTCACAAGTAATTTGACACATTTGTGTTAACTCAAGTCAGAAAGGGATGAGTGTGTTAGTGCTAGAAGTCACCAACAATACACTTGAGTGCCGCTGGTCAAGATGGGATGACGTGTTTTAACCTTCCTCTGAAAGCTTTTAACATACTTTATTATCAGGAAGACATACAATTAATTAGGAGTCTGACCGGCCCGTTCGCCGGTGTCCCTGTACCAAAGTTCCAGCGCTTGTCCGAGAAGTCCCTTACGTATCGAGCTCACAATGTATGGTTGGTCCAGGGAGCACATTAAATTGGGCAATTTTGGGCTTAATGATAGTATTGCCTCTGGTCGAAAAGATATACAACATGAAGATACTTTTAATATTAACAATGAGATTATGTAACTAATAATAATAAACAAAACCCTAATGGGCATTTTTCTCATTAAGTGTAAAGCGGTGGCAATAGTTGGCATAGCACATAGACGCACAAGCATGGTCATGCACTTGCAAGTGCAATATCAAGTTATCATATCATATTTATCCATATTTTTAAAGCATTTGGTACCTTATATTTGTCTTTGCGATAACAGTCGGTAGATTTGCAGTTTAATAATGAAGTTGACTGGAGGACTAGACATTTCAGTAATATATTATATTACGCCGATTTACGTAGTGTGAGCTTTTACTGAATGGATGTTCTAATGACCTTCTCTAAGAAACTATACGTAATCTTACTTAGGTACATGTGGTTTTCCAACTTACTTCGAAATGATTTCACAGCCTTGCACGACCTAATGGTGATTGGCAACCGATTCCAAAGAGAAAAGTATATCGTGAGACGAAATCTAGACAAATTTGGTCTTGCATCTTGGTATAATCAGAGTAAAGTCTTTATTACCCAGTTCTTGCATTTATTTGTGCTTTTAAGTGAAGCTGAATCGATTACAATGGCCGTCGTCATGAGTCTGATTGTGCGGCAGTCGCAAATTGTCTTTTAGTCTTCATAAACTAAGTGAATATTTCAAGTTAGTGGTATTGCTCCTGAGAGTGCGTTATAGAACTGCTTCACAAAACGTGCTTGGGGGATGACCTATGAAGGGTTTCTATCGATGTAGTTTCTGATTTCCTCATATTGCCTCATCATGCTACGATACTCCAGAATGGGAAAACTAACAGTTTACTTAATTCATCTGTAGCTGTGATTGTATGCATGTTATAAGAGATGTTGGCAAAGGGTTGTCTGGCTTTTACTATGTGATACTCATTCTGTTCTGCGAATATGTATGTAAAAGAATTATTTTTACTGGTCACGCGTAGATCGTTTTGCACATATGCTTTCGCTGTTACTTGTGTTAGATACTTCGAGTGTCAAGCTATCGCGAGGTAAGGTGGTTTAACGTATAGGGCTTAAATATTTTATTATCCACTTTTCGCACCAAGTCTCAAGCGAATGAATGTATTCTTAAATGAGTGATAGTAATTTGGAAGCTCAAATCTTCGGTACTGTGGATAAGTGTTTTAACATGTGCAAATACATGCGTCATGCCTCCTTTTGTAACCGAACTGCCATCTTTGACATAACAAAGGGATTTTAATTTACCTCGCGCACATCTTTGTTTAACCTCGCTGGTAACTGAACGCCAAGTGTAGTATGGTGCCTAAGGTGATTATATTAACGGGACCGTTCATGTGAGATGAAAGCACACTATTACCTTATGCGGACTTCAAAGAAATTTATCTGATTCGGTAACCGTTTGTGAAGCACCCGTTCGAATGATTTTGCGTGTGCAAGCATCAAATGAATATGACATATTTTGAATCAATGTGGTCCTATGTGTTGTTCAGGCAATGCAGCTAATACAATGTGTACAAACTTTGGTCAAGTAATCATTTTAGAACCGGTCTATGATCTTTAGTTATTTGGTGAACATATTCATATTTGGTTACAAATTTCGAGAATAATTCGTTGATTACTGGAGTGTTTTGGCTAGGACTGTTGTTGTCAATCTCATATTTTTCTTTCCACTTGTGCCAAGGGCTGATGAATTACTTTCTCCGTTGATCTGCAAATTTCTTGGCTGCAAGCGCATGATATTGCTTATAGTAATGATAGAAGTGCTCCACTCGTGTGCATGCATCGTTGGAGAGAAAGAAGGCATCCTAATTACAGGAGCGGTCTATTTGACGGAGGGATTTCTAGTTCATTCTGTTGCTCGTGTAATAGGAAGTACGTACTTTTTGTTAGTCATCTTAACGGTGGACTATAAAGAAGCATGCTGCCGTCACAAATAGGAATGTTCTCTTAAACGTCTATGTTTACTTTGGCCATAACCGTTGTAAGCATCACGGCTAATGTGTTCGTCAACCTAGTTGGTATAGTAAACCTCTGTGTCCAACCAAGTCTTACTAATTAAATGAAAGCTCTGCGTATAAAACAAGGTCTGAGAGGACCAGTGAATCTTCTGTACGCTGCAATCACCTAAAATATTATTTTGTTTGTGCGTCAATTACAAGGCTAAATCAGAATCTGAGGTGATACGGAAAGCATTCTTTCAGGATGAATTAGCGGGTTCTGGTTATATGCATGTATACCAAGGCTCCTGAGATGGAGAACCAGGGAAACTTAGAGAGTTTTGCAAGCGGTGTTTATTTAAACCGTTCAGCTGTACATAGGTGATGAGCTTAGTGGATGCATGCCCACCTAACGTATTGATTCGTGCTCCGATCTGAGTAATTTTATGACAATATTTTCCGTGAGCTTTTCCTCTACGGAACAGTGCACTGAAGATGGGAGTGAGGGATAAGGTGAAACGATTGTCATTTAAATACACAACTGGGATTAAGAATCAAAATGTTAAATACCAACCTGAGCTACAGGTATTCCGAATCATTGCATCCTCAACTTTTCGTTTACAGCGAACTTTAGAAAAAAGGTGTTAAATGGGTGGGGTAATTGGATTACCGTATAATATAAGCGTGGTACCAAGTCTCGGGAACACGGATTGATTGCAGCTCGCTTAATTGTACATAGATGCTTAGGAAATACCGCTAGTTGAAAATTCACCTGGCTTCAAACAGAAATAATAAAATCTTAGTAGAAACAAGTTTTTGCCACACTGTTTTGTAAGTTATAGTAATGGAGGAAATTTTGAGTGGTATATTTGTCTGAGAACATTGGGAATGACTGTATTGCTAAAATGCTTGCTGATAGGGATAGTGCACTTCCTGCCATTGCCGATATTCCTTGTAAAAAGAGTGGGTGGTTGTATCAAGTATACATTGGGGTTGACTTGGAGCTGTACTTAACTGGTCATATGAAGAAATCACAGAAACAACGGGGCATATATTTGGCATCTGCGCACATGTAGGGAATTTAAGTGGCAACGGTTCTATTAAAATAAACATATGAAAACAAGATCAATAAACTACGGATTAAACTCGTTGCGAAACTATTTAATCACAGTTACACGAGCGCGTTTCAGCACCAAGTCATTAGTAGGATTGTTTAAATTACGTGTTGTGAAACCGAAGTCAGAAAGAGCGCTCATATAAGCCGAATGACCATATAAACATGAGCCTGCTCATTTTGGTTAGATTCAGGAAAAATCTAAAGTGGGGAACATTAGAAGTTCCTTATTGAGACAAAATGGCTTTTAAGGCACTCAGCGCACCTCACTTCATTTTATGGTATCGAAAACAGCGACGGAAATGTTGTAAATTAGGGAAGTATTACAAAATATCCCGGCATGCAAATATTGCAAGTCGTAAGGAACCATCATTGAAATTCAGCCGCATTTTAAATACCCTATAACACTCACGATTTCAATGCTCTCTATTAACTTCCTAAGAAAGTGGCAGACTGTGTTCACCTCTAGTGAAAAATCACATACTTGTTGTACAAGAAAATTTCACAGTATCTCACAGAAGGTCTTAGCTCTGCACTAAGCTAACTAGATGCATAAATCAAAGAACAAACAATTACTGCAGCACTGCGGAATCACAACATTGCATACATTTGTCTGTCATACTATATGCAGCTTCTAACTGCTCTATTCTTAGTACAGAATTCCTAGCGGGTGCCTAACAAGCTTCCGTATGTCCAACACAAAGAACTGTGTGCGAGCTAATTAATTGTTGAAATTCATTACCACCATAGTAGTGAAAGAAGAAAGCAAATAGGCACGGAATTCACACCCACACAGTAGTGGCTCGTCATATTTTCTGAGTCACCTACGCGTATTCGGGACGTTCGCGCCTTCGTTAGTACTCAGACAATACTTGCATGCAGTCACTCACATGTTTTATGCGTACTTCGATAAATACCCAGCCAAATGCCGCAGCTCAAATTCAGTAAGCATCTGTCCTGAATTCAACACAGACACTTCGCGTACTAGCTGCGGCTACGCGATGAATTTGAGTGTCAATTCTCAAGCCCTAGCACAGTAGCAGCCCACTTATACCACATAAAAGGCGTTGGTGAAAAGGTCGTGTAGCATGCTGGCCAGTCATGTCTGGTTTACACTGTTGTAGCCCTCAGGTATTGAACCGCTCCCTTAGTCGGTCTCGTTATTAGCTGCCTGCTTATTTTGTCCCATGATTGTAGTAGAACGGATGTCGTCCAAAACGTTTTTCACCCACAGCTAACCTACAAAGCGATCCGGGTTAGGTTATGAGTCATAGTTTCTAGGCGGAGGCTAAAGGATGCAGTTCTGTACTGAGCACAATGATTTCACCCTTCAAGGAAACTAGCAGACAAATATAGAAGACGATGATTCTCCTAGAGTTTCAGAGGATTCCCATACAACGTCAGCTCAGATTGCACAATCCCGACTGCAAACATGAATATACGCAAATCCTTTCTAATTGTGAAAAACACTACAATATATGCATGGTACAAGGTTCTAACATAGATTAATCCCGTTTTCATTAGTTAGTTTAAAAAGCATAAAAGTTTTAAATTCCCCTTGTTAAACTACACCAATTTAGTTATGCTTTTCTGTTCGGTATTTATATATACTGTAGCGCTGCTTTCCAAGCATTTTTCTCTGTGAAATCTTTGCGAGATCACGCTTGTTTCAATTTGCACACCATTTAACACCACAAAATTCACTCTGCTTTGCGTTCCTTTTGATCCTTCAATTTATACCGGATGGTGCCCGTGGGCAACTTGAGAGCTATTTCTATCGGTTTCCCCAATGATTATACGTTCGACGAAATTATTCTCCTGGTCCTCTAAGTGGGACTTTTGAAATGGGAAGGTCTCCAATTCTGAAAAAGTAAATCATTTCCACCGCACTGCATTTCAGCCAGGCATGTGAGTTAAAGGTTTTAAATGTGGACACTAAACGTTTTGCTGTCTAGGTCTGGGTGCCTTGACGGTATCTCAGCATAAAATCATAAAGTTTATCCGTCATCGGCTGTCGCGCAGATTAGCAATGGTAGCACTGTCTACTGCATACAGCTGCGCTTATACGGGAAAGCATGCTACTGCTGGCACTTTCCTTCATTCTTTTCCATCTGTTTCTATTACACTTATCCCGATCCGCATTAATAAACGTCTTTTAAAATACTCAGCTTAAGTGACAGCAACTCTAGTGCCCCAGAATTGGAACCATCAGCCGCCACCTTCTTCCGACACGCACCGAAGACCTAACATCAACAGTGCCTAATAAGGTAACGCTTTCCTGTTCCCATGGCGAAGTACAACGTCCGCACTACAGGACAACTCGTTCAACAGGCTGCACTTGCACGGAGTTGGGCACACTGGGTATTGAGGTGTGTTATGCGTCAAAACTACGCACATTGTGCTTAAAGTGACAAAATATCCCAGGCGTGGACATCAGAACAACAAGTAAGCGAACAAGCTATGTTT
>CALYDF020004544.1:0-17036 GCA_944474145.2 Dicrocoelium dendriticum
CGTCGCATCGAGACTGGACCTTAACGTGATGCGACGGTTTGCGTACCTCATTGACCCAATTAGCTATGCTGGGTGATGCCTCCAGGCACCCTGAGAGCTACTCCTACCAGGTCGGTCAATGGTGAGAGGTCAGACAAACCCAGTCTCCTGGTCCTCCAGGTTGGAGGTATGAAATGGGATGGCTTCCATTCCTGTAAAACCAAATCATTGCCACCTCTCCGCTGCCTTGCGGACAGGCTTTTGAGCCAAAGGCTTTGGAAGAGGACCCTAATCGTCCTTCTGTCTAGGTCTGGGTGCCCTAGCAGTATCAGCCCACATGCAAACATGACATTTTCTTCAAACATAAACTTCATCCTGCATCAGCCGTCGCTCAGATTATCAAGGGTCGCTTTGTCTGCTGCATACAGCAGGGTGGATAAGCGAAAACATGCTACTGCTGGCGCCTCCCTTCTTTCTTTTACACTTGTTTCTCTTCCTCCAATCCCGACCCCATTACTAAACTTCCTTCCATAATCCCCAGCTTAATTGACAGCAACCGAAGTGCCACTGGAGTAAAAGCATCTGCGGCAACCATCCCACAGTACCTATCGGAAGCCTATCGGCAAAAGTTCCTTATAAGGCCACGCTATCCCACTTCCATGGCAACATTCAACGTTCGCACTCTAAGACAAACAGGTCAACAGGCTGCACTCGCACGCACCTTTACACATCATCATTTCATCATACACGTTAGCTAGAGGTGGGGAACACTTCAGCTACTGTGCCGCAATACATAGAAAAAAAGGAAAAAAATGCAACTGGTGCAAGCTGGCTGAGCTACCGGTAACGGATGGGCTTCGTTCCGGTAAGCTACCAGCCGGTTGCTGTGCACCCAAAAAAATTATTATGCAAAATTATATAAGGCTAAGTAATGAAATCGTGGTTGGAAAGGGAGGCTAAGAGGGATGGGGTGGGACAAAGAAACTCACAGCACGAACGCCACTGAGGTCGGCTTCTAGCCATGTCAGCAAGTGTGTCCAACCAAACGTGTTCATCGTCTTTCGGACCCCAACCAGGGAGCTGAGACGCTCCAACCGAGGCCAGCTCAGAAGTGAGGGCCTTCATTCCTCTCGATCAATTCACCTTGGACACACTGGGTATTGATTTGTGTTGTGTGTCCGAAACTAGGATCAATGACCCTAACGGGGTTATTGAATTAACTGCACCCGGCTTATTCACTCGTTATTGGTTGCACGTATCCGCAGACGCCGATGTAGCATTCACGGGTCAAGCTGCTGTAGGTGTCATTCTAAGCTCCAAGGCTGATCCATCGTTCGTTGATTGGATTCTGGCGAACAGCCGTTTATGTGCAGCCCGTTTGATGACATCAGCTAAGGTGGATTCATGAAGTAATACAAAACACGGTTTGTTTGTAATTTCCGTGTATGCTCCCACCGACTGCAGTTCACACGCTGTCAAGAACACATTCTATGATGAACTGAACGCCCTACTACGCAGTGCTACTGGTTCAGATATTATAGTAGTTGCAGGGAATATGAACGCACTACCTCGGCTGGGTGGTACTTATGAGCTTAACTCCGAACGGACTGACTACGGTGAGCCTCTGCTGCAACTGTGTGCGGATCATCAGTTGTTTCTTAGCAGCACTGATTTTAGACACAGTGGGCGCCGACGTGCCACTTGGCGTCCTCCTGCAGCTGGCCAGCGATGGACCCAAATTGACCACATAGCCATAAGTTACAGATGGCGTGGTTTCATCCTGGATTGCCGCTCGTACTGGAGTACCTGTGTCGACTCTGATCATGCATTGGTACGTTGTCGTTTTCCCATGGATTTTTTCGGGAGGCGCACTACGCGTCCCCTCCGATTGGCAGCTGAGGAACTGTCTCAGCCGTCGGTCAGGCAAGCCTATCAAGACGCACTGCATTCCGAAATGTCTTGTTCTAATAACACTGAACTTCAGTGGAATAGGATTTCGGCAGCCATGCACGATGCAGAAGAATCTGCTTGTGGCACTATCCAACGTCACCGCGCCAGTCACTGGCTATCCGACAAGTCGGTGAACATGTTGGAACCTAGAAGATACCTCCCGGCTGGCTCTGAACACGATGTGACCAGACGGGCTATTAAGCGTGAACTAAAGCAGAGCCTACGTGCTGACAAGGAAGCCTGGTGGACCAGTAGGGCTCAAGAAATGGAGGAGGCAGGAGCAGTAGGCAGTAACCGCAAGCTGTTCCAGCTAATCCGCACCACTGGTCCCAGAACACCAGGCGTCAGTTAGACAATCAGAAACAACGCGGGTGCGCTGATACACAGTAAGGAGCGCCGCATGGTTCGTTGGGCGGAACACTTTCAAGATCAGTTCAGCTGGTCCCCTGCTCACGGACCTCTTCCCACTTAGGTGATGCAGGACGAGCCATTGACGGCTAGTTTAGAGCCTCTGACAGAGGCCGAGGTCATAAACAATCACAGCCCTCAGTAGTTTTGTGCCGCTGGCCCGGATTCCCTCCCACCTGCACTATTTAAGGATGGAGGTGAGGTCCTCTTCAGGGCACTGACCTCCCTATTCGAACGTATCTGGAACGAAGAGAGTGTGCCAGCTAATTGGAGCGAATCGATTATAGTGGCAATATACAAGAAGGGCAGTTGCACAGACTGTTCTAACCACAGGGGTATTAGCCTAACACCAGTTGTGACAAAATTACTGGCCTCGATTATCGTTCGTCGCCGCACTGCGGAACGGGAATCTCGGATTAGATAAGGGCAGGCCGGTTTGCGCCCAGGACGTGGCTGTATAGACCATATATTCACTTTGCGGTAGGTGCGAGTGCAGCGCCACGCATATAGCAGAGCGACAATAGTTGTGTTCCTCGATTTCAAGAGTGCGTTCGATCGATGCTGTTCGAAACACTTGCGCGGAAATGTGTTCCCACGAAATATGTGAACATTCTTCGTGCTCTATACTCGAGCAATACAGGCCCAGTCAGGATCTACGGTGTCTTCTCGGATAGCTTTCCGACCACACGTGGCGTTCGTCAGGGTTGCCCGATTTCCCCATTTTTGTTCAATTTCGTCGTGGATTCTATCATGGAGTGTTCCCTTGCAGAATCTCAAGATATAGGCGTTGAAGTGCTTCCTGGTGAAAGGTTAGTTGATCTAGATTATGCGGACGATATCGTCTTGCTTTCGATGATGTTGCGGCGGCACAATCAACCATAAATAGCCTGTCCAGAGTGGTCCCATTATTTGGTATGCACTTTGCAGCTTCAAAGTGCAAAGTGTTGCTGCAGGACCACCAGCCACTTGATGACTCCTTGACGCTTGCTAATGAGGAACTCAAGGTGATTGATCATTTCACTTATCTTGGCAGCTGCATCAGCAATGATGGGAGCATAGAAACTGACGTGAGCTCACGCATTGCAAATGCCAGAGCTACCTTCTTGAACCTGCGGCATCTTTGGCGACAGAAGCGAATTTCCCTCCGTCTGAAATGCTGTGTACACAGGGCCACAGTGATGGCCGTTCTACTCTATTTTAGTGAGACTTGACTCCTTTGGTCTGAAGATATAAAGCGCCTTCAAGTCTTTGATTATCGTTGTCTGTGAAGCATTGTTGGAGTCGGATGGCACCAGCGTGTCCGCAACGGTGATGTGCGCAAGTGAGTACTAGGTAGTCATAATCATGCTAGCTCCCTAGAACAACAGATAGCACTGAATAAGTTGTGTTCACTGGGGCACGTGCTTACCTAGGAGGGTTCTGTTCAGTCTACCAGGTGTAGGGTGGTGCAAGCTTCGAGGTGGAGAGAAGTTGACCTGGCAACAGGAAATGAAGTCACTGACGACCAAACTGGTTGTCGTCGGTCCGTCTCGCCTTCCGAGCTGGAGTCCACGTGACTTGCCATGTGCTTGGCTCGTGACTTAACAGGATATGGCTCGCAGTAGACACCAGTGGCGCGTCTGCTGCCGTCTCCTAATCGGATTGCCTGTTTAAAGTGTGTTTGGTGCTGAGTTATCTGCGGGATAATGACTGATTATGACTCGCGGGGCAGTGAAAGCCGCAAGGAAGCTGTATCGCCGATGCCGCCTTATCTTTGAACGATAGCCAGCTGTTTGTGACGGTATATTGTCTAGACAAGACATAGGCGCCTTGAAATTTAATGTTTGCATGGGGCATTAAGATTTTCAGGTAAGACCCTTCTCTCCCTCTTCTAATTATTTATTTCATAGGTCCTCATGGTTGTATGGCAGCAAAGCAACAGTTCAAATGACTGATGTACTGCTGTTGATGATGATGACACGAATAGAGAAACAGTTCCAGCGACATTCCAACCGTCTATACTGTGTGGCCAAATTCAAACGGCGGTCTCTCAGTGAGGGGTTGTGGCTGAGTTTCAGTAAGTGTCTGCTTGCGTGGTTAGGATACTTGAGGATCTGATACACCAGTATGAGATCATCTTGTTCACACAAAACTCCTGGAATTTTAGCCTAATATGTTGAGGAAGGCGGAGCATGCTCTTGACAATTTTAGTGGCTTTCCGTTGTGCCTCCTCAAGAGTTGCGAGGTCATGAATTGCCAAGCGTGAAATCTGGATGACGTATTCAACATTTGGCTTCACTTAACCGTTAAGCATTTGCGAAAAGAAGTTAGGATCAAACTACCCTGACGCCTAAGTGTTGGCCACATTGTTTAACTTAGCAGCACATGTGCCAATTTGATTGGTGGCTTCCTGCAAACGAAATCCTATATCTGGGGGGCTATACGTATTTGTAGGCGTCCATAACGTGAATGAAATTTGAGCATAAATCGCACAATATCGCGACTGGTAGTCGCTCAGAACGGTCCGTCGTCACACATGAGTCTGTGACTTAGGTCTCCGGTTCGAGAGTGTAACGTCACTGACTCTGATTCTGCAGCACCCGCTGCATGCAAGATGTTGACGATTCCCAATTGAAAACAGTCGGCATCTAGAGCTTTTTCGGACACGTGATGGCTATCTGACCGAGATAAATTTTCACGAAACCATTAGAAACCCACGCTACTTTCCAGCACAATTATCTGCTTAACATTAAATAAATAAATAGAGAAATTCTTTCTTCTCGGACAAGGCGATACACGCCTATGCAGACATGATCATGTTGAATGTAGAACTAAATGTCGGGGAAGGTGTAAAAATGGTGCAAGTTGGCCATAAACATTGGAGCTGTGAGTTCACGCATGTATGTGGGGGTGCATGTGTGTAGCTCGTATTCGAGTTTGGACTTGTGCCACTGCAATTGTGATTAGTCGTGTGGATAGTGTAAGAAGGGTTGAATGACGTCTGTGGTGGGGTGCAAGGTTGCCATCCGGAAAAACGAAATGAATACCTAGTGTACATCTGGAGCTTGTAGACTGTCTAAACATGTACAGCGGCGATTAATTCCACAAATGAGTAAACTGACGCCTTTAAGAAATAACGGACCACAAGAAAAAACTGAGCTCGGCGAAACCGAAATTCGTAACTAATATCCATGGAAAATTAAGGACACAAATATGCGAAGAGTACCATATTAGACAAATCATCTCAGGCATTTACAATTTACAAAATGAAAGGGCAGAGCACAACTAGCTTATGAAGCAAAAGTGGTGGATAAACTGGAATAACGACAAACAGAATACCAAAGTCTCAATCAATAAAGTGGACTAACAACATATGTGACAGAGCACGTGTTAGTTGATCGGTGGGATGCTAAGCGTATCATCTGATCACTGTAGTCGAAAGAAGTGATAAAAGTTGGTAAGCTAACTAGGGACAAGTTAGAAAAAGCCCTTGTAGCAAAACCTTCGTTTGCATAATCCCGGTTGAATTATCCTAATCGCAATCGCTTCGATCGTCCGTAAGATTTGCTGCCTAAGAACATTAGTGTACCGTTGCTGTACTACATAAAGTACTTGGAAGACGCCACCTGTCCTAATTCGGTGTCCGCTCTTCCCCAGATATTCCAGGATGGAACTGTTGGGGCGACTGACCATGCCTTTCCGCAAAGGCGCTGGGCAGTGATCCGCAACGAAATGATTCGAGATACCATCCTAGGTTCTTGCAGATGGCCTACCCGTAATACTACAATCAAGTGATAACAATATTCAAACAGTAGAACATCAGAAACAAAAGTTAGCGGACAAGCTCGTTTTCAGTGGTTCATCGTCAGGCTAATGCATCACAAATGAATGACATGCACGTAAAAACGTCAGATGATGGGTACAGGTTCAAAAGCCCAGATGGTCAGAGTGACCAATTTAGGTGCTTTATCGCACAGCGATCAACAATGTGTACGTGTGTGTGTGTGGGCGGGGGTGGGTTCGTGTGTGTGATGCCGTCCACACTGTGCCAGTGTTACATGAGGGCAAATTTCTTATGCGCGCATGGATCAGGGTCATGCAACTGAATGTCAATCGCTTAGGTGGCTGCCAGTAAATCACACCAGGTCCTGTGAAAGTTGATAACCATAAGCAGATCTGACGAACCACTTTTACCATTACAAATTTCACCACGTTTGCTTAGGCATCGGTATTCATGCGAGTCATTTACCAACGATTCAAAAATATACACCGGATGCTTTTCAGCTATCACCCAGCGCATCGATGTATGTTCCGACAGATACGATGATACCATAAAAATTGTTGCTACGGCGCCAACCTCGGACACGAAACGGTTGGCTTAGTACGGTTATTGCGCCGAAGCTGTAATGGCGAGCCTTGCATGGTGGGGAATAAAACTTTAGTTATTTATTTACCTTCTAGAATGAGTCATGACATTCTGGCACCTGAGTTCTTCGACAGTATTTAACTGCTGGAGTAATATCGCAAAGTCTGTAGTTAGCATGAATTTATGCCGAATCTTATGAAGTTAGCGCACAATTTTAAACAACCTACGATGATAAAATCAAATCCGGCGGCATTCCAGCCGACTAGAATGAAGGACCAGCCTCAGCTGCTGGCTCCTAAGCTTTTTCTGCGAACTAGTCCCGGGCGATGGCTGCAAGCATGATCGGGGTTTTACAAGATCTGGCACACCAGAAGGAGGTCACCAGCAGATGGCAATAACTTCTCTGTATATCCCTAGGGCTTTCAGTCACAGTTGGTACGACAGGCGAAACAACCCCTTCACATTCTTGGTTGCTCTTCGCTGTGGGGTCTCCAGTGCAGCTGGATCGGGCATAAGCGAGGATTTCCAGGTCTGAAATGCATGCTCCACCTGGAGCCTCACATATCCGTTGAACATTTGAGGTAGGAGTTTGGTGGCGAAAAGCTCGAATGACCTAATTAAGCAACGAGTATGATGATCCGCGATTTTCGACACCCTCAAGGACTGCGCCAAATAGCCGAGGTCGTCTTCCATCACCACGCTTAGGTCGCGCTCTTGTGAGTAGGTCTCCACAATGTGTTCTTCAAGCTTAAATGTGTTAGTGCAATTATAGATTAAATGCGCAGTTCTGAACTTGCCCAGTGTTGAGCGGAAGTAGATTTTTCTTCACCAAACAAATGCACTAATTCTGGTTGTAGCAGATAGTGATCTTCCTGACAACTGACCGCCTGTCATATCCTGAAGTCATAAGTAAAAGACAGGAAATCTGACTAAATGACACGCGCAATGTCTCTGATGAAGGCGAAATCTAGGCGTGGCCTCAACAATGCTCCTTGTAAGCGTGTTTCATCAATTAAGTCCGAAACTAAGAGCAGCTGTGCTCACGTGCGGACGTACTCCGGCACACTGAATTGCAAACTGTCCAATGTTGCAAATTACTTTGTCGGCAGGGATGAAATGGGACACAGAGGCGAGACACGTGTGTGTCCACGATCGCAGGGCACAATAAGGGAACGGGGCCGTTCGTTTGTGAGAAGTGAGTGCTAGCCAAACAGCGAAGCCTCTGTGGACGTGTCATACTTCGATCGTATGGCACAATCAGGGAAGCGAGCCGGTCGGCTGTGAGAAGTGAGTGTTAGCCAAACAACGAAGCCTCTCTGGACGCGTCCTGCTTCGATCGATTAGTAGTCGGCTTTCACGCAGGTGAAAAAGCCAGCAAAACGGATCCCTGCGAAATGGCTATTGGCTTGCTGTTCTTGCAATTGAGAAGAACGGTCTGGCCTTATGCAGTGACCGATGGGCGCCGGTTGTTACCGCAACACATAGCAAAACATCATCGCGACAGAAGCTGTTATAGCCTCATGACTGACTTCTAGCAAACCCGAAAGCTTCCGTTAGGCTGCTTTCGTTGCTAAGGGTAATCATAATGCCACGAGTACTTTCCAAGATTACAATCTTGTTCATGCTACCGTTTCGATCGCGTGTGTGCCATAGCTGAAAATGCACCCTTCATGGGTGCATAAACAGCGAATATTTGACTTGACAGTGCTACTAGATTTCAGCCTGCCCCGAAGCACTAGTGGCACCATTTGACAGCACAGCAATTTTGTCCTGAACACAACCATGGTTCTCACAGTGGTGTTTCTTGTGTGCAATCGGGAATATGCATATACTCCTTTCTTTAATTGTATTTACATGAAAGGTGTGAAATCTCTTTTCTTTTCCAGTAGTGTGTGCACTAGGTTCTTGTCTAACGGTACTTAGGTTTGGCATTTCTTGTCATCCTCGTACATGGAAATGATTCAGACCAGCGTCATTCAGAAGCTACAGTCGGAAGGGTTATTGAAGAATGTATGGTGGCATCAGGATATTGCACCTGCACATTCGGCGCAATCGCTTCGTGCCTACTAGAACAGGATTTTCGTTGGAAGTTGGATCTTTCGCGGAGGACCCATACAGTGGCCTGCGAAGTCACCGGATCTGAATCTCATGGCTGTTTTCCTATTGGGATACTTAAATCATAGCGTTTATAGAACAAAATCCAACAGTCTGGAGGCAGTGAAGGAGAACACTGTGAACAAATGTAGCCAGGTTTCATTGCAGGCATTGCAGGAAATGCCCACCCGCACCATCCGAAGAAATCTTGCTCTGCAACCAAACCACGGACAACACTTCGAACCCCTAATTCTTTGATCGTTACAAAGATGTCACACCTTTCATGTAAATACAATTAAAGAAAGGAATATATGTATACTCCCGATTGCACACAAGAAACACCACCAGGCATGATCAATTTGTACAAAAAGCAATTGACTGACTGTGAGAGCAATAGCTGTGTTAAGGACAAAATTGCTGTGCTGTCAAATGGTGCCACTAGTGCGTCGGGGCAGGCTGAAATCTAGTAGCACTGTCAAGTCAAATATTCGCTTTTATGCACCCATGAAGGGTGCATTTTCAGCTATGGCACACACGCGATCGAAACGGTAGCATGAACAAGATTGTAATCTTGGAAAGTACTCGTGGCATTATGATTACCCTTAGCAACGAAAGCAGCCTAACGGAAGCTTTCGGGTTTGCTAGAAGTCAGTCATGAGGCTATAACAGCTTCTGTCGCGATGATGTTTTGCTATGTGTTGCGGTTACAACCGGCGCCCATCGGTCACTGCATAACGCCAGACCGTTCTTCTCAATTGCAAGAACAGTAAGCCAATAGCCATTTCGCAGGGATCCGTTTTGCTGGCTTTTTCACCTGCGTGAAGTCCGACTACTAATCGATCGAAGCAGGACGTGTCCAGTGTGGCTTCGCTGTTTGGCTAACACTCACTTCTCACAGCTGAACGGCTCGGTTCCCTTATTGTGCCATACGATCGAAGTATGACACGTCCACAGAGGCTTCGCTGTTTGGCTAGCACTCACTTCTCACAAACGAACGGCCCCGTTCCCTTATTGTGCCCTGCGATCGTGGACACACACGTGTCTCGCCTCTGTGTCCCATTTCATCCCTGCCGACAAAGTAATTTGCAACATTGGACAGTTTGCAATTCAGTGTGCCCGGAGTACGTCCGCACGTGAGCACAGCTGCTCTTAGTTTCGGACTTAATTGATGAAACACGCTTACAAGGAGCATTGTTGAGGCCACGCCTAGATTTCGCCTTCATCAGAGACATTGCGCGTGTCATTTAGTCAGATTTCCTGTCTTTTACTTATGACTTCAGGATATGACAGGCGGTCAGTTGTCAGGAAGATCACTATCTGCTACAACCAGAATTAGTGCATTTGTTTGGTGAAGAAAAATCTACTTCCGCTCAACACTGGGCAAGTTCAGAACTGCGCATTTAATCTATAATTGCACTAACACATTTAAGCTTGAAGAACACATTGTGGAGACCTACTCACAAGAGCGCGACCTAAGCGTGGTGATGGAAGACGACCTCGGCTATTTGGCGCAGTCCTTGAGGGTGTCGAAAATCGCGGATCATCATACTCGTTGCTTAATTAGGTCATTCGAGCTTTTCGCCACCAAACTCCTACCTCAAATGTTCAACGGATATGTGAGGCTCCAGGTGGAGCATGCATTTCAGACCTGGAAATCCTCGCTTATGCCCGATCCGGCTGCACTGGAGACCCCACAGCGAAGAGCAACCAAGAATGTGAAGGGGTTGTTTCGCCTGTCGTACCAACTGTGACTGAAAGCCCTAGGGATATACAGAGAAGTTATTGCCATCTGCTGGTGACCTCCTTCTGGTGTGCCAGATCTTGTAAAACCCGTCTTGCTTGCAGCCATCGCCCGGGACTAGTTCGCAGAAAAAGCTTAGGAGCCAGCAGCTGAGGCTGGTCCTTCATTCCAGTCGGCTGGAATGCCGCCGGATTTGATTTTATCATCGTAGGTGTTTAAATTGTGCGCTAACTTTATAAGATTCGGCATAAATTCATGCTAACTACAGACTTTGCGATATTACTCCAGCAGTTAAATACTGTCGAAGAACTCAGGTGCCAGAATGTCATGACTCATTCTAGAAGGTAAATAAATAACTAAAGTTTTATTCCCCACCATGCAAGGCTCGCCATTACAGCTTCGGCGCAATAACCGTACTAAGCCAACCGTTTCGTGTCCGAGGTTGGCGCCGTAGCAACAATTTTTATGGTATCATCGTATCTGTCGGAACATTCATCGATGCGCCGGGTGATAGGCGAAATGCATCCGGTGTATATTTTTGAATCGTTGGTAAATGACTCGCATAAATACCGATGCATAAGTATAGGTAGTGAAATTTATTAGAGTAAAAGTCGTTTGTCAGATCTGCTTATGGTTATCAACTCGCACAGGACCTGGTGTCGTTCACTGGCAGCTACCGAGGTGATTGACATTCAGTTGCATGACCCTGACCCATGCGCGCATAAGAAATTTGCCCTCATGTAACGCTGGCACAGTGTGGACTGCATCACACACACGAACACACACCTACACATTGTTGGTCGCTGTGGGACCAAGCACCTAGCTTGGTCACCCAGACCGTCTGATGTTTTTACGTGCATGTCATTCATTTGTGATGCATTAGCCTGACGAGAAACCACTGAAAACAAACTTGTTCGCTACCGTTTGTTTCTGATGTTCTGCAGTTTGGATATTGTTATCGCTTGATTGTAATATTACGTGTAGGACATCTGTGAGAACTCAGGGTGATATCGCGAATCACTTCATTGCGGAGCACTGCCCAGCGCCTTTGCAGAAAGGCATGGTCAGTCGCCCCAACAGTTCCATCCTGGAACATCTAATGTAAGGCGGACATCGATTTAGGACCGCTGACACCTTCCAAGTACTTTACGTAGTACAGCAACGGTACATTATTGGTCTTAAGAAGCAAATCTTCGGGACGGTCGAACCGATCGCGATTAGGATTATTTAAACCGAATTATGCAGTCGAAGACTTTGTTGCAAGGGCTTCTTCTAACTTGTCTATGGTTAGCATACCAACTTTATCACTTCTTGCGCCTACCGTGATCAGATGATGCATTTGGCATCCCACCGATCAATCAACACGTGCAATGTCACATGTGTTGTTAGTCAACTTTATTGATCAAGACCTTGAGTTTCTGTTTGTCGTTATTCCAGTATTCCCGCCAGTTTTGCTTCATCAGCTAGTTGTACACTGTTTTTTCATTTTTTAATTGTAAATGTCTGAGAAGATTTGTCGAAAAGAGTACTCTTCGCGAATTTGTCTTTTTATATTTCCATGGGTATAATTTACGAATTTAGATTTCGCCGAGTTAAGATTTTTCTTGTGGTCCGTTATTCATTAAGGTCGTCAGTTTACTCATTTGTGGAATTAATCGCCGCTGTACATGTTTAGACGGTCTACAAGCTCCAGATGTACACTAGGTATTCATTTCGTTTTTCCGGATGGCAACCTTGCACCCCACCACAGACGTCATTCAACCCTTCTTACACTATCCACACGACCAATCACAATTGCAGTGGCACAAATCCAAACTCGAATACGAGCTACACACATGCACCCCCACATACATGCGTGAACTCACAGCTCCAATGTTTATGGCCAACTTGCACCATTTTTATACCTTCCCCGGCATTTAGTTGTACCTTCAACATGATCATGTCTACGTAGGCGTGTATCGCCTTGTCCGAGAAGAAAGAATTTCTCTATTTATTTATTTAATGTTAAGCAGATAATTGTGCTGGAAAGTAGCGTGGGTTTCTAATGGTTTCGTGAAAATTTATCTCGGTCAGATAGCCATCGCGTATACGAAAGTGTTCTAGATGCCGACTGTTTTCTCTTTGGAATCGTCAACATCTTGTATGCAGCGGGTGCCGCAGAATCAGAGTCAATGCCGTTACACTCTCGGACCAGAGACCTAAGCCGCGGACTCATGTGTGAAGGCGGATCGTCATGACAGACTAGCAGTCGCGATATTGTGCGATTTATGCTCAAATTTCATTCACGTTATGGACGCGCAAAAGACAGTGATGGCCCCCCGAGATGTATGACTTCGTTTGCAGGAAGCCACCAATCAAATTGGCACATGAGCTGCTAAGTTAAAAAGTCTGGGCAATACTTAGGCGTCAGGGTAGTTTGATCCTAGTTTCCTTTCGCAAATTCTTAACGATTGGGTGAGACCAAATTTTGAATTCGTCATCCAGATATTACGCTTGGCAGAACATGACTTCGCTGCTCTTGAGGAGGCACAATGGAACGCCACTAAAATTGTCAAGAGCATGCTCCGCCTTCCTCAACATATTAGACTAAAATTCTAAGAGTTTTGAGTGAACATGATGATTTCATAATGGTGTTTCTGCTCCTTAAGAATCCTAAACCACTCTAGCAGACACTTATTGGAACTCAGTCACAACACGTCACTGAGAGACCGCCGTTTGAATTTGGCCACACAGTATAGACGGTTGGAATGCCGCTGGAACTGTTTCTTTATTCGTGTGTACTAACCGTGCAATGTTCTTCCGCAATCTGTCAACTCCGCTACTACGTTGCGCTCGCATTTTGGTCACACTCTTTAATTTCGGAGATTGTCAAGCATTTGCTTTGTTATCCGTGTTAAATCCATTATTCTTAATGAAGCAACTGGCAGTGTGGGATGTCCTTCGTCCCTGACATGTTCATCACCTGCATAACAGTGAAAATGAGCCGTGTTGCATCACAGCCGTTGACCAGTCACAATAGTCTGACACAGTCCTCATTGGCTTAGTAGCTTAAATCGCTGGTTCATGGGAGCAAATCTTTGAGTTCGGATTAAGCGGCATCTAGGGGACTTGCTTTACTGTTGCGACGCAATCGGATGAAACTGGTGTCTAATTCTATGTGGAATGTTTAGCGGTAGTCTGACGGAATCTGGTTAATACGAACCTCCTCAGAAAAGGTTTGTATTCCCACATCACAGTAGGTCGGTCACTAAATGACTGATGGTGATGGTATACAAATTACTCGCCAATGACCTTCACACTACTGCCACGCAGAGGGAAACGCTAGACATTTTGGCACCGATTTCCGATGCCGTGGTAAATTTGGTATCGGTATCTTGTGTTAATTCAAACTGACTGAGACCGATGAGGATCTGTCGGGTTTGTGTGTTTGGAATGGAACTGGGTGTTTACTGTTGGCCTGCTCTATGCGCATGCGGCCGACCACCTGCCTGACTTCTGGGGGCCGCTAGGTACACCACTGTAATCTTCGCTTCCCTAAATAGAATATTCCGTAAGTAGAAGTTTCCAAGTAAAATTGCTGTGATATGGTTAACCCTGTTGATTAGCAACCTTCGCTGTGGCTCAGAGATTTCAGCCACTGAAGGTTGATTCGACGCTTGGGGAACTATACCCAACTGGCCAGGAATGAGGGATGAATACAATAACCCCGTGCTTTATAGTATTTTGGTCCTTTCCTGCATAAGCATTGTTATGCATAGTTGCACTTGTTCTCGCACTATTTTTCCTTTGATCTCCCCTTTGCGATTATCTAGCCTCCGTGCTGGTCTGCATTTTGAAGCATACATTCTAATGACGTAATCTATGGGTATCAAGACGTTGACTGCGATTTCGCCAGACTTGTACACAGCATCTTCGTAGCTTGAGTCTGTAGTCGACCAAGTGGTTGATTGAAAACCGCATCTGAAATCACGCGGAAGGGAAAGCACTTGTTCTCTTGCATTGGGTCGCTCACATTTGGCTATCAAATTTTCAACCCGGGAAAATTTATGCTACATACTTTTGACACCTTTCTGTTTTACTGTGCTCAAACAGTTCACATTCTCGCGCACACAGTTGATTTTACTACTATGACAATATAAGATTTTGAGACTGAATCCATCGCACTACCACACTCGTTCCATTTACGTGCTGATGAAGCGAATTTGGCTTAACCTCAACGACCATTTTTCTTGCGGGTTGCCATCAGGTAAATGCCGGCCATCCATTGATGTAAGCTGAGACAAATGTCGGGAATTAGCTAGCTTTCGTAGGCGCCTTGAGCTTCAGCTGATCGCACACCGACGGTAAAACTTGTGTCCCAATCTCCATTATCGTTTGTTGGTCCCCACCCAATATAGATGATGGTCATCTTTCCAAACATTTACTTTTTTAATTTATTGTGCAAAGTGGTCGAAAATTTTTTGTTTAGTTCTGGATTACATGCGCCAGGCATGGATCGCCACTTAGGCGCTCAATAGGCCGTTGCACGTTTGACCATTCCCGCTGGCAAGTATAAAGTGTTAGATAATTAGGCCAGTGGTTGAATATTAGTGTTGTGAGTTTACGTCCAATTTACGATATAGTCTCATCTAACATCTAGCTCTTTCTTCAATTCCACGGCTGGTCACTATCGATGAAAATTGATAACGTATGACTACTCCTCTGTTGATATTCCGGGAGAGTTAGCTAAACTGTTTTTTATCCTACCTGCGCTTTCAGTAGCTTAACTAGTAGTCACACTAGGTTTCATGTGGTGTCCTTACCATTCGCCACGGGAAGAGAAGAAAAATGCGTCCCAACACATAAAATTGAACATACCTTGAATGCCTCCGCATCGGTTGCACTTTGAGCTGCACGAATACGCCATCCGGCCAACTCGTCTTGCTGTTGGCAGATAATAGTTTGCGCTTCGGCCAAGGCCGCCTGAATGTCATACATTTGCGCCTGGTTCTTGTCTAGCTCGTCCAACAAGGATTGAATTTCCATCTCCTTCTCTCTCAGTAGATGAATCAATTCGAATCGACCAACGTTCTATGGCATAATGAAATTTGTGGAATAAACGTTGGCACGTTATATTCTACAGATAATACACGATTGACGGATAGCATTTTAATGGACCGTTGAAAACATGTGTGAAATGTAAGGCTATACTGGTGTAGAAATTTCATATCTGCTCAAAAACGGGAGAATGTTTGGGTGTCTTTAAGTGAATAGGAAGCGGTTCTGTCAGCAAATCTACAGCTCAAACATAATTTGACAGTAGCGCATGGGTACCTCCAAGATCAAAGGAGGAGAAGGTTACATTGGATGATTTGGAAACACAATACACGACTTGGCAGGTATCCGAAATAAGGTTCTTAATAATTTGGAAGCACCTAATGAAGCGAATGTGGTTGAGAAGGAGAACATATCAATAACAGTGCGGAGAACGCAGGAGTTCGCGCAGCCAATTGGTTGAAACTGGCTAGACAGCCATACCAGGTGCGCAATCAATTCAAGTAAAGAATGTGCTTTATACACACAGGAAGTCTAAATTTAGGCATAACACACTCTCTAGTACAAAATGTTCCAACAAGATTGGGTTAAAATAGCCATGCTTAAATCTCCACAAAGCTAGTAGTATTTAAGGAAACTCAACCGATGATCTGCCGGTTGTCCCCATATTGATCCGTCTAATAACGTGGGCTATATTACATACTTTAGGTCTGTACAAAAGCATATATAATCTATACATTTGCTTGATCAGATAGTTTGAGATATTTTATTTTGGCTTATCGCAGTTGGACTGGAAACCGTATAATTGAGCTACCAATCCGGAAAAGCACCAGACGGCAGTTTCATCCACTTGAAACGTATCAGCGGTGTGCATTTTTTCGGTCCCCTGCTGAGAATCGCAACCATGGTCGTTAGTGGCTTTCAACACAAGCCAGCACCTTATGCCTCTGAGTCATGGGGGGCGATAGCTGACCAACACTATATATACTCACACCCCTGCCTGCATACCAGCTCCACAGCCTCCTAATAGGAAATTGTGATAAATCTACAGAGTGCAACCTCACCAGTTGGATAAAATCAGCTGTTTGTTTAGCTAAATATTGAGTTTACATGGAAACGACGTGCAGTATGTTGGTCAATACCCTACATGAATCGTGAATTATCTCAATGTATCTTGAAAATAACATAAAAATAAAGTATCAGCTGTACGCTGTAACGGGGCATCGTTGCCGTGCGACCACGAACAGTCGCACGCGGGTTGAGTATACCGCGAGAACGCCCACCCGTACGTGGATTCCAACCCGCGCCACAAGATTACGAGGAAAGCTCGTGACCTTTGCAGTTTCCTACCTAGGTTTCCCACTAAAAGTGTCTTTGAGCGGGTGTAGCTATCCTACATACCCTACTTAATCGTATTAACCGGGTCGGGTAAATCGCTGTTGTCCCCCCGACCCCACCAAAGAGATCCGAGAGGGTCAGCTAATT
>CALYDF020004545.1:0-17023 GCA_944474145.2 Dicrocoelium dendriticum
ACACACAGACTGTGAGTAATTCGTTTATATGAGGCGGGTTCGCACCGAACCTAAGCAGCGGCACAATACACAGCATAACGCAAAATGAAGTTCAAAAGATGTTTCTAGCAAAGAACAGCGAGAGGCTTGTCAACTGTCCAACGCCGTTGCGACTGCCGCCGGCTTTCATGTGACGGATAGGCCCCAGTATGTTGCGCTTGTAAAATAAATGCTCGTGTTTTATTTATGATAACGAAGTATAATTTTCTCGTGCTTTCGGTACGTCGTGTCCACGTAGTGACGGATCGTATTTACATGTGCAGCATGCTCACGCATGCAGGTCTTTCAATAGTTGGGGGTTATTCGAAAAGATATTTCCGGATTTTCACTGATGTTTCCTCTCCGAACATGTGCATCGCGGTTTTGGCTTCGGTTGAAGATTGCGGATTCCATCGAGGCAGTGGGCTCTTAAGCGCCGCATTCTTGCGTCAAGACGATGCATACATACTGTGAAAGAACATGAATAACGTAATCCCTGATGGTGTAGTTTGGATGACGAAGTGCTGGGAGTTAAGACAACATCCAATTGTTTTCTGCAAAGAACCAAACTAGGGAAGAATACAACTGAGTTGGAGAGAGAGAGAGTTCCATCGTTGGCAAACTTGTAGAGAATATATTGACAAAACGGAATACACAGAAACACATTTGATAATATTTTTGAAACAACTGGTCAATGATGGTCACATGACTATATAAAACATATGCATGGCTAAGAACCACCGGCTCCATTTTTCCTAGACTTTACGGCCTCTCAAATCTGCACAGGCATGTTGCACCTTTGCGGTTGATATTGGATGTGAGGATCTCATCATATCACAGCATCCCAAAATGGTTAATGTACATTTTGTGTTCTATTAGGAAGATTATAGCCCCTCGTCAGCTTACGGACAATTTCCAATTTGTTGAAAATGTTAGAACCATGAGCTATGGAATATATTCTCTGGTTGTCGTATCTCTGTTCACGAATGTATCCTTTACTGGAAACAGTCAACTTTATTTGTACTTGGATTGTGCAACACAACCCCAAGTTCGAGATGACAACGGTCCACCTAACGCAGCTAAAACTCAGATGCGTATATAATCTTCAGTTACAATTCAACCATGCGTTATACAGAGAAGTAGATGGAGCGGCGATGGGATCATCTCTCGAACCCCTGTTGGATGTTGATGGATGCGACCAGATGGTGAGGAGAGACAGCGGATTCCGTGAGCCTGGGATTGATCGACATAGTTGCATATTTGCTGCTTGGTATCATTCAGATTCACGATCAAGCCTCATTTGATCCGACATCCAGGCACGTTAACTCATCTCTCGAGTAGCTGCTGGAAGGTCCACACAGGACGTCGTTTAATTTTGAGGAAATAGTCATCATTGTTCGATGGTTTGGATACTGCTATGACGCCCGAATCTATACAGAAGCAAGCTTAGTGTCTTCAGTCAGAGGTCTTGGCTCGAAACACAGTCTACAAGGTTGTAGGAATGTGACAATGATTGGGTCGTATGTAAATGGATGTCATCTGTTTCCAACCCACAATCAGGATGCACACAAGAATGAGTCTGTCTGGCGTGAAACCACTGACAAACATGGCAGTATTAATTCTACAGGGAACTGGGGCACCTCTCATTAAAGCTGAACGGGCTGAACGAGTACGCAAATTCTAGCACCACGTTTGCGTTCAGTCTCATTGCGATGGCATCAGTTTAGAAACGTGACTAGGTGCTGCTCTTAATTCTGCAACACTGCCGTGGCACTGCAGGAAGTTTGCACTGCGAAATACTGATCACACACAGATTACATCGTGGCGTTTCGGGTGGTTAGTGTTTTAGTTCAGAATTGGGACCGTGTGTTTGCCTTTCATGTAAACCGACTTTTTCAGCTCACATTCCGTAGTTCTAGTTAACAGTACTTCAAGATTAGATGTTCGGCCCTATTTCTCTGCACTTATCGTAAACTGGATTTGCACCATGACCTTATTCAAAAGCGGTTTCGCGACTGTTATTTTCATTTGCATTTCTATCGGGTCTACTGCAACAGAATACTGAGTAAAAGTTAGTTTCATCCAATTAATGCATATCCATCACTGCTACCATTCCTGTTGCATGCGCACCAATTGGTGTGCTTTGCAATTGCTTTAGGTCTTCCGGTTGAAGCAGTGTTAGGTTGACAGACACAAACGGAGTAATTTGCATGCGTTTTCCGTCCCGATTTTCCCAAGCAATTGTTCGCTGTTGTTAAACCTTCTGTGATGACCGCCGTTGAGACCCGCCAGTAGACAGACATACTTGGAGCGGTGACGTCCAATCATATCATTGTTTCATCATTATTCATTCGTAAATCATTGAGCATTTGTAGAAAGCGATGGGTATTGCTTACGCATCATGCTGATCTATTGGTCAGATAATTGAGCATCTTCAAAAATGTTAGCCGTTATATCGACAACGACTCAATACAAGAAACATCGGAGAGGAAATCTGAAGGATTGCATTATGTCGCTGGAACTAAACCAAATCAGGTGACCACTTCAGTCGCAGAATATGAGCACAGATTCCGAAGCACAAATCGAGGCCGTCACCATAAAACTTCACTTGCACTTTGATCATGGATCGAGGATTCAAGTAGCAAGGTTCAACACTGCATATCACCGCACTTAGGAAGCCAACTTGAATGGTAGTGAAAAGTGTGGAACCGAATTGACAAGCTCGGCCGGCAAAAGATGAACTGAATGCTGTAGGATCGTGTGTGTGTCTATGGATGTTCGCAGGCACAGCCAACTTATCCGAGCAAGTTGCAGAATGGATGCTACAATTGTTCACGTTCTGGTCACTGCGCCGCAGGCTGCCAATGTGGCTGTGGTATGCGTATTGTCTCTCTGTGAAGCCGTGTAATGCTGCGGGTGCTTATCTCAGTCGGATCTCTATGGACATTTCACAAATCCGTTTGTGCAGCTCGTTACATTAAACGGATACCTGTGGTCTGAAACATAATGTTTCACATTCTACAGACCTCATGGTTCCACAAAACGATGCACCGTACACAATTGCGCGCTTCCCTTGATAGCCCGCAAATTTCAAACACACACCGTGATGGATATAGATGATAACGGTAATAGTTGGCGATTATGTAATGAGAATGTGAAATTTGATCACGCTGCTGTGTAGACCAAACATTCCATGATGATGGTGAACACAGAAAATGCGTACACTTAAAATTGCACCCTCGACCAATTGTGAACACTTTATACGGCGAACACGGAAATACACCAGTTCGATCGCTTTGTACATAAACGACTGCCCAACGTGTCAAATCCCCCATGAATCATTCAGAATGCTCAGCAGACAGAACACTGCCCGCCTACTGCGGTTTGCTGAAGCATCAGCGATTCAGTGGCTCTAACGCATTTGGTGTGACCAGACCGAGTACGTGAGCATTTTATGGTGGCAGGACTATTTCTTAGTCTAGAAGAATGGAATCATAAATGGACACGCGTTTATTTTACGCAGGCAGGTGTCCCCTCTATAGTGACACCGGTGAATCGTGTGGTTTATGGAAGCGGGAATGACAGCGCGTGTCGCAGCTGTGCGAATGATTCGACAGTGGGCGTGTTTTCGGTTTACTAAAACGTCTTGAACTGACAGTCCACATTTCTCATTGCTCGTCTAAGTGTGCAACGGAAGAAGTAAGTTCGCATACTATTGGATGATTGTACACAATTGGACTGCAGAAAACTGGGCACATCTGCAGACTGCTAAAGATTTCCCGTCCAAACGATTTTCTCTTGGCAAATCTATTATTGTAATACCGTTGTGAGAAACTGACTATCGGTCATCCCACGCGATCACCGAACTCATCAGGCGAAGGATAGGCTAGCCACGAACTCAGTTTGTTCACACCAAGTATTCACCATATATGGTGTGCGGACTTCCTCTTGGGTGTATTTGTCTTTTCACGCATTATTCCGTGCACGCGATTGCCCGTGTACGCAGTGTTAGTGTACGCTTTTATCATATCCGTGCTTTTTCCGGTCACCCTAACCCAAGTGACACTGTTACCAAGTCGCCCACTGCACGATTCCCTTGTTGATGACGTCAATCCGAATATCGATTCCACTACTGTCCTGTGACAAATACGCCGCTATCCCAATAACTAGGATGTCCGTGTACTTTGTAATATCTCTGTTCATCTTCGGTTGAATTTCGCCTGACCTTCGCTGGAGCATTAAACGCTTCGCTGAAGTTCATAGTGTTATTCTCTCTCTCGAAGTCGAGAATATACGTGCGGTATTATAGTTAGCCTTAGTGCAGTGAGGAAAGATCGTGTACCCTCTGCATGTATACCGCAAGTCCTATCAATTTCTGCCTGTCATCTTTTGGCCCGAAATTCCAGTTGGAGCCGATCTACCAAAGTCCCGCAAACCGCCGTTAGCGATTCATACCCTAATGATCGCTCCCATGTGTTTGTTCATTGACACTGCAGTCGCGCTTCGGGTCAAGTATTCGACTCAAGATCCCCTCTGACTGATGAACCCTACCTGACCAGTACGTCTGATTCGTCAAGTGTCACGTCGCCATCGTCTTCGACCTTCCAATCAGAACAGAGCAAATGTCGCAATTTGTGTGGTTGACGTGTGACCTACATTACTGCACAATATGCGTTCCCAACTCATGCCTATGTCTCGTCTCCCCCAACTGACTGTCCTTAGCCTTGTGTGATTGGACTCTCGTAATTACGTTTCCTGATTGGTTCGTTGGTGTGACAGTGTCTTGCTACATATGCGGGTGTCAGCGACAATTCATTGCGCTACATTTGTACAACCGGATCGTTTCGTTATTGTTCAAACGGGGAAATGTGAACACCGATTTCGTTGAGCATATCCTCAATGTAAGTTGTAATTATGATATTCTACTTTTGTAACATAGCACCGTAGTTCAACACTGATTGTGGATTCGTGATTGAATGGTGCCCGTGTATCAGTTCCGGTTCATTGTCAGTCGTTGATTCATTCGCGGAGGTCGCGGATCGGTGTCCCAATCGTTGTCCAACAAGACTAAGCGCTTTTGACGCTTCCAATGTTCAACAATCCCAATCCTCGCAGTCATGTGCTTGGGTGACCTCCAATCCGATCCCGTATGGTGAGCAAATCCAGCAAGGTGCAATCTGTTACGCGTATCTCCGTTTGTGCGGAATGCGCGAGTGACACGTTGGAGGGAGTTATCAAAACGTGAGGCAGGCACTGTAACTGTTGGCATTCGTTAACGTCCAAGAAGCGGAGATGTTTCAAGGGCGGAAATTTTGGCTCGATGCCCTCCATCATATGGGCTGTTCTCAAGTACAGGCGTATGAGCACAATTGCGTTCTTGTCTGAGGTCGTCAGAGAGGAGCGGTGGCCTGAGGCATTCAGTTCCCGCAAGGATCATTGACTGTGATTCGTTGGATTTAACCGTTGGCAAGCCTCAATCCATCCAGCGTCCGTCACCCGCGTGGAATACATGCGAAGACAGTGTAAATTTGGAAGAGCAAGCATGTCACGAATATTGCCATCACAAGTGGCCCACGGGATGATGAGACGTGGCATTTTACATCCCGTTCAAACTGAGCCCCATCAAATGAGGCCAACGCGAAATGAGGCAACACACCATATCATTCGTAACCAGCGGATAGTAGCTCAGATCCAGGGAGGTAGTGCAGTTCCTCAGCATAGTGGCCGCGTGTACCTTAATCTGCACGCATGCATGCACTCACGCGAAGCCATCACCAACTGCCGGCCTAAAGAGGATAGTCACCGATTGATGCCCAGTAACTACCCAAGCAACAGTCTAAAACGACGTATCGTGGTGGGAACACGAGGCGAGTTGGGATCATGCCTAAGCATCGGCAAAGGAGTTACAATGACGCGAAATGAATTTCAGATGAAGTTCGTGGCAAAGGATGGCGAGAGGCGTGATAAATTTTCAACGCCGATGCGGCGGCTCATCGTTATGATTTACACAATCACAACCTGGAAAATTGGAACAATTCAACACTTTTTTCCTACTGGTTAGTACGTGGATATTTTATGCTGTCGTCGTTATGCATTCTGTGCACAACTGCATGCATTATAAAACACCAACTTCACATTTGTTTATTCGCAAGTAAATTTATGTACGTTTAAACTTCTTATTATAAAAGCACGATTTTCGCTACATTGAAGTTTGTTGTTGTTTCTTCCGGGAATCAAGCTATGCGTGCGTCTACGCTTTGATTCAGTGATACCATGGGAAGGAGGTTGATCCATGTTTACGTTATTGAGGGATCGTGTGTGGTATCCAGGGAGTTAGTCGTACTCTGACTAGTGGTAGAAACCTGGTCTTCCGAATTTTCCTGCTTAACGACTGGATGAACAATGTCATCTGCTCCATGGGTTGATGGCTGTAATTCAGGGGCAATTTTCGTAATGAAAACTATCGCGATTAGTGAGACCCAACTCAGCGATGCGAAAATTTCTTGCAGTTGGATCCTGATCATCAGGGGTTGTTCAATTGTGATGAGGAGGTGACCGACACAGCCATGTGTGTGTGGTCAGCTAGAGGCAGGAATTTTTGACTTGGATGGTTAGCAGGTATTCCGCAACAACGTGATCCAGCATTATGGCTCCGTCCATCCGGCATCAAACCTCCTCTGGTTCATTTTCGCATAGGGTTCGGTAATATTTCATTTAGAGACACTGTTATAGCGCCCTATTCGGGAGGTCCACAACTGATGCAAACGCAGTTTCAACATTAGCTCGCGGAGGTCCGAACCGAAAGTACCCACCGCCGAAGTGCAAGATGGATCAGTCCAACGGACCACAGGTGTTTCAAATCTTCCCGTATTAGACAACTATTTGCAGCCTGAGTACGAATATACTCAATAACCTCGTTGGAGATACTTGCAGGACTTCGATATACCACTACAACTGTAAACTGGACAGAAGAAGTGCACACAATAGTCGACAGTGCTTCAACGGTTTGATCCGGCGACTGGAAAATAGGTCCTGAACACATCCGGCTTACCGCTCACATCAAGTGCGACGCCCTCACTTTGGCAGCCAACGGGGTAATCACATCTAAGCAGTCCGTAGCCAGGTAAATATACTTCACTGTCTGTGATATCCGGGGACAACCACGTTTCAGTGAAAGCAAGTATGTCGGGACAAGATTTGCCCACAAGTATACCCACTTCGTTTACCTTGTTCCTTAGGCCACGCATATTGCTAAACACTAACCGAAGGAACTCGGCAAGACCATCCCTGGGTCGTACGTTACCAGGAGATGTTCTGGTAGGACAGAAGTTGACTTTCGGCTGACCACCTTAAAACCTCCAATACGGGGGCTTTGCTCACCAGCCTCCCGCCCGCTGTTGAAGCCGTTAGCATGCTGAAAAAACGCTGTTGTTGCACAGTCGTCTGAGAGTCTGTTTGTAGATGCTGAGTTTCGGTGACATTCTATGCCACAGTTGCGGCGTCGGCAATTCGTCGTTCTCTTGTAGGACGGTTGACGCGTGCCCTAGGGTCATTCCGCATTGCTGCGTAGGGTGCTCATTGCGAGCAAGAGGATGACAACCCTGTCCTCCTTCAGCTGCCGGCGTGTTTTGATATTGTCCCCGTGCTCAGCTGCCTGTTGACAGGGCTGTACAGGTGAACTGCTTGTTCAGTGTTACATTGTCTATTTTTGGCCGGGTGTCGGGCGTGTTCGCAGGTGTTTCGGATGGCAGCATTTTACGCGTGTTGTGCTATATTTCCATCGTTCCTTCTGCCATCAGTTTGGATTGAATTGAGAATTACCGAAAAGTAATCTTTGCTCAGTGTCCGCCTACTTTTGATTCACTTTATTAAACAGTGCTTATAGAATTACACCTTCCCAAGCTATGCGAGAGAGACGAATCGCTTGAGGGTTCTTTGTGGACACTGTGCTTTAATTGATCCATAAGGAGATTGGGAATGCATGTGCAGGCCGAGAAGAACAATGGACGATGATTTATGCTGGGTAAAATATAGCTGTTGCTTGACATGTCCCGCAGGATGGTGAGAGGTAAAACTACAATATTAAAATATATGTGAGTTGTCTGTTTGAGTGTTTATCTAGCCGATACGACGCTGAATAATAGCAGTGCAAGTGGGAATTGAATGCGAACGACGAGGCAACATGGGGACAGTTGTAATTGTCGTACTCTGTGAAAAAATTAAAGTAAAATGAGAATACTCACTTCTGTACCGCATCTTCAGATTTATGTAACATGTTAATCCGGTTTGAATGGATAATTAATATTTTCCAAAGTAGTACAGTTTAGGCAGCGAAGTGATGGGGGCCAAGGGCAAGACACGATCGTTTGTTGAAAATATCCACTGGTGGGGAGGAAGACAACTAAGATTGGGAGAGAGTACCAGGGTTGGCAAACCCAAGTGAAAAATAATTCCGCCGGCATTCCAGGCAGCTATACCGTACACACAATTTCAGAGGGTTACCTCTGAGATTGTTTTATGTCTGAGTTTCAGCAAGTGACGGTGTGCGTGATCAGCGTCACTTATTATTTGGTTGACTAAAATGAACTCACCGAGAAGCCTTCGGTAGCGGCCACTGAAAACTCCCAGTGATTTCAGCCTTTGATGGTAGGACAGATTTCGTAGGTCCTTGACCTTCTTTTGGCCCTGCGTTGTGGTTTCTCCAGCACTTTTAAGTCGCACTTCAACAAACGTTGCCAAGCTTGGATGGTGTATTCAACGTGAGGACGCACGTAGGTGTAGTGCATAATGAGGAAGATGGATGGGTCGTGACTTTCGATGTCACCCGTCTAGCGGCCTCCTTAAACTATCAGGGTAACGGGCCAAAAATTTTGAAAGTCACCTTGGCTACACCTGAGATGGTATCAACGGCCGTCCAAGCGTGGCACGACAACAGAAAACGTGGGCCACCTGAAATACATTTAAGACCGTTCCTAAACAAAGTACGGGCTACAGATACAGACGAACCGGACTCGGTTGTTCCTAAATCAGGTCAGACAAATGTGCAAACGCCTGTGACAAAAAACGTACGCAGACCGGCACAAGCTGTGCCGGTCAACCACAACGAACCGAGCTCCTAATGTGTCAACAGATACAGTGCTGCTACACAAACGCTCAGGGGCTCAACTCTAAGCTACCTGAATTGCGCCATCGACATAACACAATCAATTGGGATATCATAGCTGTAACTGAAACCTGGCTCTCCAATGACATGCTTGACACGGAAATCGAAATCAGTGATATGTCAGTTATTCGCAATGATCGTCCATCTCGCGGTGGCGGCGTTGCTCTGTACTATCGGAATTGTCTGAGATGTGAGGCTATTAACGAACGTCACCTTGCTGTCTCCGACGCTTTGTTTTGCCGAATGCAGCTAAATGGCCGAGGTGGTGAACCTTCGAAGAAGACGTGGGATGCTTGTCTGTTGGCAGTTGTCTACAGGCCACCGAACTCCACCACAGACCAAGATGACATCCTGTTAAACGCGCTTCATTATGCAGTTTCTCAAAAGTACTCACATTGTCTAATCATGGGCGATTTTAACGTACCCTCAATTGTCTCAGCGACTTCTAGCGGTCCTTACTTCAAATCAAAGATTCTCGAGTTTATGGATACAGCAGCTCTGTACAACCACGTGCACCGACCAACTAGACACCGCGGTTCAAATAAGCCATCGCTTCTAGATTTAATCCTAACCAACGAAGAGTTGATGATTGAGACAATTTCATACGATCCACCATTAGGCAACAGTGACCACTCAGTGTTGAATTTTGCCTATGTGTGTTACGCCAATACTACTGAAATCAGACATGAAAACCGACGAACTAAAACCAACTATTCCGTGCTGCACAGCCTAGCGACAACCGTCAACTGGGACCTCAATCTAGAGAGCACGGCAGACGACGCGTGGAACGAACTAAAAGACAAAATTAGCGGTGTCACGCAAGCAGCGTCAAAAGTCATACCATTACGAGTGCCGCGCCGGACCAACACCTGGATCCGAAGCAGAACGCGTAAATGGATTAGCACCAGAGACGAGATCTGGAGACAATCCGCGCTGAACCATTGCGACGCCACCTGGGAGAATTACAAAATAGTGAGGAACTATTGCACATCACTGATTAGAGCCGATAAGTACGAATGGCAAAAAAACATGGTACTTAAATTCACGAACAATACAAAACTGCTGTACAGGTACGTGAACAGCAGAAGAAAAGTTAAAACAGGAATACCACCACTCAAGACGGATGGTGGCCTAACGACTACTGCTGTGGATGCTGCGAACGCATTACTTCTGCAGTTTGGCACAGTGACTGCAAACGCCATAGAACCTTTGCCAAACCAGCATTTACCCAACGTGGTCGGCATATCAACTGTCACTTTTACCTCAGCAGCTGTCGCTAGCAAACTACGGTCTCTAAGAGAAAATAGCGCTCCGGGAGTCGACAAGATCAGACCCAAAGTTCTTAAAACTCTTGCTCCCACCATAGCAGCACACCTCGCAAGCTTTTTCCAAAGTCTACTCAATTCCCAAACACTTCCGTCTGAGTGGAAAAGCGGGATAGTCACTCCGATATACAAAGGAGGTAAGCGATCGGATCCTGCCAACTACCGACCCATTACTCTCCTCCCTGTGTTATCAAAAGTAATGGAATCGTTAGTTGCAGATGAAACTACACGATATTTTGAGAGTCTGAAGCTAATTTCTCACCTCCAACACGGCTTTAGGCGCAAACGATCTTGCCTCACAAATCTGCTTCTTGCTCGGGATTCATGGACCAAAGCACTTGATGAAGGATCTCCCCTTGATGTGATTTACCTAGACTTTTCGAAGGCATTCGACAGAGTCAATCACTTAACTCTGCTTCATAAGCTTCGTGCCTACGGTATCCATGGTTCCCTACTCACCTGGCTAGCAGCATATTTGCATGACAGATCGATCATCGTCAGAGTCGCCGATGCCCTCTCGGAAACCCTCTGCATCTCCAGCGGTGTTCCTCAAGGATCCGTCCTTGGTCCCCTCCTTTTTCTGGTCTACATTAACGACCTCCCGGATAATATTCAATCCGTGATGCAAATTTTTGCAGATGACGCAAAAATCTGGAGAGTTATTCGCTCAACATCAGACTGTGCCCTCCTCCAGAATGATTTGGATAGAATCAACAAATGGGCAGATATAAATCATCTCCCACTGAATCCTGCCAAGTGTCACCTACTGTCATTGCGCAGCAATCTTGCCAACACGTACCTCTTGGGGCAGTACGCTTTACGGCGCGTGACCACAGAAAAAGACTTAGGTATCATTGTGCAAGAAAGTCTGGGGAATTCGCTCCAATGTTCCAAAGCAGCGAACGTGGCGTACATGAACCTGAGACTTTTGAGGCGAGCTTTTGGTGTTTTTGAACGACGGCTGGTACCCATGCTTGTCAACTCCTATATCCGTCCCCACGTCGAATATGCCGTCCAGGCTTGGTGCCCATGGTTAAAACGAGACATTCATCTCTTAGAGCAGCCCCAACGAAGAGCTACCAAGGCAACACGCGGATTATCTGGTCTCAATTATGAAGTGCGTCTCAGTTTAATCGGAATGTTTTCCTCCGAATACCGACGACTACGCGGAGATCTCATTCTCGCATACCGGATATTAACGGAAAGCGATCACCCGTGCAAATCGCTGCTCACCCTAGCCTCATATAAGCGATCGAGAGGTCATAACCTCAAGCTGATAATCCAACACTCCCGATTAGACTGTAGAAAATATTTTTACTCTCTTAGAATCTGTTCACAATGGAATGACTTGCCAACGCATGTGGTAAACGCTCCGAACATTACAGCCTTCAAACAATTGTTAGACATTCATCTGAGTGACAAACAACACATTGTGGTGTAATGTACCAGGTTTAGACTATTGGCATTTCAGTTCCATGTCGGAATCTAATGATTTGTACTTATTTTGCATTTACCATCCTATGGGTCTTGTAAAGCCAATGCTTTTTATCCCATCATACACTATTGAACTATTGAACTATTCAGAATTTTGTCCGCAGCAAGCCGATCTGCTGGTTGGCTCCCTTCGAAGCAGTCTCTGACTGCGTTGAACAGTTAAGATCACCTTGAATGAGCACACCAGGTTCGCTTTCCTGGGAAGTCGTTTGACATAAATGTGACCCACGCCTATACACGTAGTCATGCCTGGGGTGCAATTGAACAGCGTGCATAGACGTGATCCTGAGCGCCAAAACTTGTGGCACGCCGCACTCCACTTCAACTGCGTCCGACAATAATCCTCGTACTCTCACCTCCAACCGACGTCCGTGCAGGAAATCTCTTATCCAACGAAGCGGTGAACAACAAAGACATAGAGCTGAAGTTTATGGAGGAGAATCCGGTGGTCTTCACGATCAAACGCTTTTGAGAATTCCAGGTAAATCACACTAACACATGCACCAACATCAGCTGCTTCAGAATAACTATTGAGTGCAATTAGCAGGTTGGTTGTGCATGCGTGTTTTGTCGGAAGCCATGTTGCCCTGGTGCTATCATATTTTGATTTTCCAGTTATGCATGAGTGCATCAGCGATGATAAACTCCATAACCTTGGAAAGCACAGGGAGTAGCGTTATAGGACGGTAATTGCTTGGGTCAGTGCGATTACCTCCCTTATGAATAGGAGTGATAACCCCTCGCTTCCAAATGGTTACAATATGGTTCTCCTCCGTAGAGCACTGAGAGAATGCAGCTGGAGTTTCTGTCAGATCGCTGTCTGCTGCCTGTAAAGCCTTCGGTCGAATGTTATCGACACCAGGAGGGCGGTGGATACGCAGGGACAACAGTTTCTTGACGCACTTCCTGCGGTAAAAGTATTCTTGGATAAAACTGACGGTGGGTTAATAGAACCAGGATAACCGTTGCTCCCGTTACTTTCTGGAACTTTTGCAAGTAATGGATCCGTAAGAGATCGGTTGCTTCCGTTGCTCATCGCGTGCACCCGTCAGTCGTGATCCGTGCTGGGATGCCGCGTTGCACCTTAAAAAGTCCATTAACATGCCTGTATAAGCTGATCGTTTTGCTCCATGCTGAGGCTGATGTTGCATTCATGATGCTTCTTCACCGCAGTTGGGCTAAATCAATTTACACTTAAACTAAGTCTCTTTTTATGCTGGATAAATTTCATTCCACTTCATTTGATCTGTTCTGCCTACTGAATAATCTTCTGTTAACTAGCCACGTTGCTTACGGTAATTGTGCTTACCTTCGTTAACTTTATTGCGTTTGTATCATTTTCTGAGTCACTTCTGGACCTTTTTTACTTATCGCGGATTCATTGTTAATTAACAGACATCATATGCTAATTTAGGGAAGTGTTATGTCTGCATAGCCGTATTCTTTAACAGATATATTTTCTTTGTCACTGTTAATTCAAGTGATTGACTGTTGTTTAACATCCCCGGTGTGGCTGCGCTTGATGCGCATGTTGACAAGGTGTCTACCCGTCTATTACCCACTACCTCGTCCATACTGGCTCTAGCAGACAGTTGGTCGTTGCTGGAGGAGACGGGGTGCACGGTCCTTGTGGTAGTGCTAGCCTCGAAGAGTGGTTCCATGCAGTCATTGTGGGGCGGACTACGGTCCAGCCACCGCCTTGTGTGCGCCTGATTCCCCAAATACAGTGTGCTTGTGTTTGCCTGTGAAGGAGTGTGGGCCAGCTCCGTTGATGAAACGTGGCTCCCATCCACATGCCTCCCGGTCCTATTCCTTCGGGTTTACACTGGATAGGGTGTGTGTGTGGATGGAGCTGTGTGTGGTGCAGTGCAAGCCACCCGTGGTCCCTCTGTAAGCGCAGGCGTTCTGTGGCTGTCCTGCGTAGGCCACTGTGACAGGCAAATCCGAAACCGAATGCCGGAAACCATATGAGTTTGCGGTTCGTGCAGAATCTCCTCATTAACCTCCGTTGATGCGTCATGCTGTCGTATGCGGATCGAACTCACACAGCAGATGCGCTGTGCAACATAGGCATTCCAGGTGTCGGAATTCAGGGAGTCCTTGTGAGCTCTTCATGCTACATCCCTCAAGGATATGGATTTGCGTGTTCTGTTCCTCGGATATGATTTCCTCCTCCTTTGACGATGGAAGAATTTCCGCTCAAACGCATGCTTTATCAGTGTGGTAAACTTCCTTGTGAAAGTGTCCCAAGATATTTCTAGAAGCAATCAGTTAAGAAGCTCCAATATACCTCCTTAGCAATGGCGGATAACACGTCGTAGTGCGTGTCCGTACACACTTTATCATCCTCTCAGCATATTCCGCATAACACACAGTTAAACGTTAGAGTCACATGATCACGGCGACCTAGTCATGTGCTTGTAATTATTCCGTCGATCATGAGTTCTTCGTTAGTGATCACAAGAGGAATTTTCGACGGCTTGTTAGTAGTTCGAAATCTGATGGGAGAGGTCACGTGATTGTACAGAGAGTAGCTGGAAATGGCCTCTTGTCAACAGGCTTTGAACTGCATGCTGTCAGTCGCCGCTATTTCCAGATCGTGCACATTAAAGTCGCTTGCGATAAGAATGCGTTTGTATGTCTAGCTCAAAGCAACCTGAAGAACGTGGTTTAGTTTGGAATCCATTTCACACGCAGAGTTTGCTGGACGGTAAATCACAGCTATAAGACATGTGTCTCGGTTACGCAACGATAGCCGACACCAAAGCGAATCTGGGATACTGATCTTCGGATGGTCAATATGTTCACCTCTGAGGTAATCCAGTAATTAAGAATTACGCCACCAACTCTTCTTGCTCTATCATACCGAAGCAGTGACATATCAGGCAAATTGATCACCGAATCTGACATCTCAATGCTTAACCAGGTCTCCGTAATCATAATGAGATCCCGCGGCTGTGACGCGGTTGTGTGAACAATGGAACAATGGAACAATGGTATATGACGGGTAAAAAAGCATACACTTAACCAGTCCCGCAGGTTGGCAATAGAAATACTAACAAATTGGCAAACCACATAAGTGGTTGAAGTAAGGAGAGTCAGTGAGATAAAAGGTAGAAGTATAACAGTTTTAGGGGGATAAAGTGGTACGACGCAAAACTGGCTAAGAAATTGTTATCGTTGGTGATGGTAGCAAATAAAAATGGAGTACTCACCGGTTCGCACAGATTTACGACCGTGAATTTGGAGTATAAATCCAAAGAGGCTGGTCAGCCTAAATATATACAAGCGTTTTCGTTCATAAAACAAAGCGCAGGGCGCTCAGTGCGACGTCCAATCGTTTTTTAAACGTATCTAATGTGGGGGCACAAACAACTGAGTTTGGAAGGGCGTTCCGCAGACCCGGAGGGAGAAATAGGTTCTACGACAGTCTAGACGACTGTACTGTTGGCTCAGCTTTAAACTGTTACCGCGAAGGTTAGTGTTCGGACTGAGCTTCAAGAGGTGGCGGCATACGTGACTGGGATCGCTCAATATCTGGTACACTAGTATGACGTCTCCACGAAGTCGCCGGTACCGTCCGCTGAACACACCGAGTATCTCCAGTCGTTCCTGGTAAGGAGTGTGGCGCAAGCCCTTGACGATTTTCGTTGCTCGACGCTGTGGGGTCTCAAGCGCTGCAAGGTCACGTTTTAGCCAGGGTTGCCAAGCCTGGATTGCATATTCGACGTGAGGACGCACGTAGGCATTCAGCATCAAAGAGAAGATGGATGGATCCAAAATTCCAAATGCTCTTCGCAGGAGTCCAACGTGCTGGTTGCCCCTTTTAGAAGCGGAATCTGACTGTTTGGAACACCCGAGGTCTTCCTGTACCAGCACACCCAAGTCGCGTTCCTGAGTGGTGGTCTTCAGGTCGTGTGCCCCAAGCTTGTAGATGTGGACTTGTCGATGGCGGATTTGAACAACGCGACATTTGTTAACATTAAACGGCAGGGCGTTTCTCACCGACCAATTCCAGGCCTCATTCAAGTCACGCTGTAGGACTTCATGGTCGTCCGATCGTTTTATCGCCCGCCAAACCTTGAGGTCGTCCGCGAAGGGTAAGAATTTCGACGTAATAACTCTTACTAGATCGTTAATGAAAAGCAGGAACAAACGAGGCCCAAGTACCGAACCCTGCGGTACGCCGCATCCCACTCGAATCGGATCGGAAAAGGATGATCGAACTCTGACTACTAACTGCCGTTCAGAGAGAAAGTTACCGATCCATCCTAACAACGGGTCTCCGATACCGTACTGTTGGAGTTTAATGAGCAGGATTCGATGATCCAGGCGATCGAAGGCTTTCGAAAAGTCCAAGAATGCAACATCGACTCCTGTTCCCTCATCGACAGTCTCGGTCCAGTTGTCACGAGCTATCAGCAGATTCGTCGTACATGAACGATGTTGACGAAACCCATGCTGTTCTGGCGCAATTATGCCGTAGTTTTCCAAGTATCCCATTAACGCATCTGCTATCACCGCTTCCATGACTTTGGCGGTGGCAGTAGCATCCAAACCCCTATCCACCCTGCTCGATGCAGCAGATAGGGCACCGTTTATTATCCTCTGCGGTGGCCAGAGCATCAAGAAATTGTTTGAAGGAAAATTCATAGTATTGCGTGGGCAGGGATACTGTCAGGTTGCCCAGGCCTAGACAGGAGAGCGATTAGGGTTCTCAACCAAAGCCTTTGGTTCAAAAACCTGACCGCAAGGCAGCGGGTTTGGCGTTGGGCTACAAGGAGTCCATTTTAAGTAATAAGGTGCTACCCTCATTCCAACCCCCAAACCTGGAGGGACCAGGAGGCTGAGTTTGTCTGGCCTCTAACCATTGACCAATCTGGTATGAGTGACTCTGAAGGTGCAAAAGCACCACCCAGCGTAGCTCAATGGATCGCTGAGGCACACAAAACCATCGCACCACGGTAAGGTCCAGCCTCATTGCGATGGAACTTCAGGAGTAGAATGGAGACATAGCGCTAGG
>CALYDF020004546.1:0-17143 GCA_944474145.2 Dicrocoelium dendriticum
AGTTAAACAAATGGACGTTTCGAAGGTTAAAACAACCATAAAATCCAATGTTACAAGATAATGAAAGAGCATGTTTTCTGTTGCACTACACACCACTCTCTCCCACTGTCCTCACGCTATATTTACATAGCTAATGTACATAGCTATTTTCTCAAGACATTCTTTATATCTTGCCGTCTTCTGTCTTACTGGGCTACGGTTTTCTTGTGTAGCATTCGCCAAGGCGCTACACAATTGGTGACCCCAATCACATTCCGGTGAGTTCGTTCCATTTCTTTGGTCTTTCCACGCAAGCCATGGCCTCAGTTTCTAAAATGTGTGAAGCTTCACAGTCTGTGCAAGCTTTATCTCTCGTAGTTCCACCCTTTATTGAAAGGGCTCCCGTTTTGTGGTTCATGATTTTAGAAGCTGAATTTACTTCTAAGCGTGTTACCAATGACTCTGCAAAGTTTAATCACTTGCTAACACGCCTGCCGACTGATATTACTTTAGCACTACGTGATCTTATTATTACATCTTGTCCTCCTGACCGCTATAATTCTCTCAAGAACGCGGTAATAAAGCGTGTTACTCCCTCAGTGAATTCCCGCCTACATGAACTTTTTACTGGTCTAGAGCTAGGTTCTAGTAAGCCATCCGCGCTATTGCTAGAGATGCGTCTTCTTCTTCAAGGATTGCATATGGACGAGTCGCTGCTTCGAGAGTTATGGCTTCAGCGTTTGCCTGAAAACGTACAAGCTATGCTATCGCTTGCGAAATCGCAGCCTTTGTCAGAAGTTGCAGGTATTGCTGATGACACGATGGATCGTTTTGTAGGACTAGATAATACTAGTCCGAGACGATGCGCGGAATTAAGCGCGGGTATCAGAAGGCAATTGGAGTCGGACACAGCGGACTGTATTCGATGGGGCTACAACAAGCAGCGGACGGATGAAGCGAGGCGAGAGCGTACACGTGAGCGCGGGGACTTACAAGGCACTTGTGTCGAGCCGGTTGTAAGATTAAAACAAGAAGGAGTAATGTACACTCGGTCAACAAGTAAATTGTGCATAAATAAATAAATAAATAAACTTTTATTCTCGACAAGGCTAGGCACACCTTTACAGGCATGATCATGCTTAGCTAACATAGTGTGATCAAAAATGTACAAAAAGTACATGTTTGGTATAACAGTGTACGTAAGTGTATGAGTGTATATACGTATATACGTATATATGTTGGAGCTGTGGGTGGTGCAGCGCAAGCCATCCATGGTCCCTCTGTAGGCGCAGGCGTCCTGTGGCTTGCCACATTGACAGGCAAATCAGAAACCGGATGCCGCCAACCATGTATGTATGTGCGTTGTTTTCACACAGCGGGGATGAGTTGCAGCACATGACTAGTGCTCTGGCTTCGACAGCGGCCAAATTCGGGCTCACCATCAACACAAGCAAAACTGTCTGTCTCTTTCAGCCTTCACCGGAGGTGCAATCTTCAATATTGCCGCAAATCAGCATTGGTGCTGAAGTATTGGAAACCACCTCCCGCTTCTGCTACCTTGGGAGTGTGATGTCGACTGATCAGCAGCTACACGTTGAGTTGCGTAATCGCGTTTCGAAGGCGGCAGCGGCATTCGGGAAGCTTGAGTACCGAGTGTGGAACAACCATCAGCTTAGCATTGGCACGAAGCTGATGGTGTACAAATCCATGGTACTGTCCGTTCTTCTATACGGCAGTGAAACGTGGACGATGTACCGTCGGGATGTGCGATATCTCGAGCGGTTCCATCAGCAGTGTCTGCGACGAATTTTGCGGATCGGCTGGGGCGCCAGAGATGCAGACACGGAAGTGTTGCGCCGAAGTGGGATGTATGCAGTGGACGGCATACTTTTACTGCGACACCTGATATGGCTCGGTCATGTGAGCCGTATGGATTCGACGCGAATACCGAAACAACTTTTATACGGTCAGCTGAGTATAGGGAAGCGGCATGCTGGGAAACCAAAGTTACGTTACCAGGACATGATTAAAGTGAGCCTCACACGTTCTAACCTTAATTGCAGATCATGGGAATCGAAGGCGGTTGATCGTGATGCATGGCGCGATCTAATCACGAAGGCAGTTGCTGAGGTGCGGGAGAAAGACCTCATGCATGCAGAGAAGAAGCGGCAAGTGCGGAAGCGGCAAGCACCGATGAATTGTACTCCATCGACATCGAGCGCATTGTGCTGTAGAACATGCGGTCGCGAGTGCCTTAGTCAGGCAGGCCTAGTGAGCCATGAGAGAGGTCACTCGGGACCACTGCCGAAGCGACGACGGGTCCCGCAGTGAACGTATGCAGCACCGGCGCAGCGTTTGTAGGCACGCTGAATTCGATTTACTAACCGCGTGCTTGCATGCTAAGTCTCTTTATTTCAGGTGGTGGGTTTTCGGTTCTCTCCTAATGCCTTTCTTTCTCATATAAATGTCTACTGGGCCATGCGCTGTGCCATTTGGGGCCACTACAGAAGCGACGATGGGTCCTGCAGAGAATTACGGCGAGCCGGCGCAGCGTTTGTAGGCACGCTGATTTCGATTTACTAACCGCGTGCTTGCATGCTAAGTCTCTTTATTTCAGGTGGTGGGTTTACAGTTTTTACATTAATGCTTTTCTTTCTCATATAAATATCTCCCTGTACTCTATTCCATTAACTTGCACACATCGCTTCAGCCAGTTGTATTCGATTTCCATAGCATTTTTGTGTTTGTGGCATTCCGTGAACTATACTTCCTGACTTCGTGCACTTAGCTAGGATTTGTTTGTAAACAACTTATTACGTATGCTATTTAATTAAGGTTTATGTCACCGTTTCCTTATGCATTAATCGAGTTTTTCTCTCTTTTTCTCTCTCTCCCTCTCAAGTGATTGGCTGTTGTTTGATATCCCCGGTGTGGCTGCGCTTGATGTGCATGTTGACAAGGTGCCTACCCGTCTATTGCCCACTACCTCGTCCATACTGCCTCCAGGAGACAGTTGGTCGTTGCTGGAGGGGACGGGGTGCGCGGTCCTTGTGGCCGTGTTAGGCTCGAAGAGTGGTTCCATGCACTCAGTATGGAGCGGACTACGGTCCAGCCACCGCCTTGTGTGCGGTTGATTCCCCAAATACAGCGTGCTTGTGTTTGCCTGTGAAGGAGTGTGGGCCGGCTCCGTTGATGAAACGTGGCTCCCATCCACATGCCTCCCGGTCTTATTCCTTCGGGTTTACACTGGATATGGGGTGTGTGGTTGGAGCTGTGGGTGGTTCAGCGCAAGCCATCCATGCTCCCTCTGTAGGCGCAGGCGTCCTGTGGCTTGCCACAGTGACAGGCAAATCCGAAACCGGATGCCGCCAACCATGTATGTATGTGTGCCCCATGCTGAGGCTGATGTTGCATTCTTGATGCTTCTTCACCGCTGTTGGGCTAAACCAACTTACACTTAAACTAGGTCTTTTTAAGCTGGATAAATTTCATTCCGCTTTATTTGGTTTGTTCTGCCTCCCTGAATAATGTTCTATTAACTGGCCACGTTGCTTACACTAATTGCGCTTATCTTCGGTAATTTTGTTGCGTTTTGTAGCATTTCAAGTAACCTGTGGACCTTTCTTACTTATCACGGATTTGTTGTTAGCGCAGTTACTTCATATGGTAAATTAGCGAAGAGTTATGCCACCGTATCTGTATGCATTTTCGGATTTACTTTATTTCAGCTTGTCGTTTAACTTGAATGGCTGTTGTTTGATATCCCCGGTGTGGTTGCGCTCTATGTGCATGTTGACAAGGTGCCTACCTGTCTATTACCCACTACATCGTTCATACTGCCTCCAGGAGACAGTTGGTCGTTGCTGGAGGGGACGGGGTGCACGGTTCTTGTGGCCGTGCTAGGCTCAAAGAGTGGTTCCATGCACTCAGTGTGGAGGGGACTACGGTCCAGCCACCGCCTTGTGTGCGCTTGAATCCCGAATACAGCGTGCTTGTGTTTGCCTGTGAAGGAGTGTGGGCCGGCTCCGTTGATGAAACGTGGTTCCCATCCGCATGCCTCCCGGTCTTATTCCTTCGGGTTTACACTGGGTATGGGGTGTGTGGTTGGAGCTGTGGGTGGTGCAGCGCAAGCCATCCATGGTCCCTCTGTAGGCGCAGGCGTCCTGTGGCTTGCCACAGTGACAGGCAAATCCGAAACCGGATGTCGCCAACCATGTATATACGTATGTAATTTTGTATAAATGTTGCTTGTGTCTGAATATGCCGGAGCATTTTTGACTGTTTCCTTTCCTCAGGAATGTGAGCATAAGGGATTGATGTCTGCAAGTTGGATAGCACTTTTCGGATATCCAGCGTGTATAAGTGTATATACGTATGTAATTTTGTATGAATGTAGCTTGTGTCCTTGAATACGCTGGAGCAGTTTTGACAGTTTGTTATCCTCAGGAATTTGAGCATAAGCGATTGATGTCTGTGGGTTGGATAGCACTTTCCGGATGTCCACGGGCCAGTGGCTTTATTTTGTGGCGAGTCACATCCGCCACGTCACAGTGTTGTTAACCAGACATTTGTGGCTTTTTATAGGTAGAACGCTTGCCAGGCGAAAACCCACCACGTCCTGGAACACTGCCGCCGAACTGTTTGCTGGAACGGGTTAAACCCGAACCACCCAGCTGGCACCACGAGGAGGTTGTTCGGCTAGCCAGCCGAAATATAAGAGTTATCGTTTTGGGCGCTACAGAGCTCCCCCCCTAGAAGGCTGAACATAGAAAGCCTTCGAAATCGAAAAGGAACGTTAAAACGAGGTTCGTAAGGCGAAATCGTGCCGAGTAAAAATGGGCGTGCGTTCGTGTAAATGGGGGCTCATCAGAAGTCGGAGTCCGCTCTGCCGTTTATGATTTATTATTTATTGAATGCAGGGCAGGGTGCATTTCGGCGAGCCGTTGGAGCGGGCTTGTCGGACTACAAAAAACTGGCTAGTCCAGAAAAAGCCGACAGGACCTCAACCTCCGCTGCTGACAAACGGTGCGCTTGGGAGTAGTCTCTCCCCCCGCCGCACCCCGCCCCGCGCCAAAACGACCTTCGTCCCACGAAGAAAACGACCACGGTCCCACGGAAAAGCGACCCTCGTCTCGCGGAGAAGCGATCCTCGTCCCGCGAAGAAGCGACCAGTGTTCGCGTCAGGGTCCTCGAAAACATTCCTCGTGTGGGCCAGTAGATCGAAGGGGAGGGTTGGGGCATGTAAAGACGAGAAAATAGAAAAACACGCGCAGAAAACGCCAAAAGGAACAAACGAATGATCTGCGTGTTTAAATATTTTTTGGTTTCTGAATATTTTTTCGAAAAAGGTTTTTCGGAGGTTTTTTGATATTTTTGTTTGTTTTCAAAACGTTGATCGACCAAAAATGGGGCAAATATATACAATATCTACAAAGTTAAAAGTATTTACACTGTACATAGTCGGAGAAGCGAACGGGCTTACGTACCTCCCGACCACGGCGATTGGTCGTGGGAGGCGGCGGGCTAGGTTCGGGTGATGTCGGGACTGCTGAAGCTTGCGGACCGTGATCGTGGTCTGGTTGGACTTCACTAGCATGCGGAAAATTGGTACGGTGAGTTGTGACGTCGCACGAGGCACTACTAGACGAAGTAGGCGAGGTAGTTTCTTCCATAAAGCCGGGTTTTAGACGGTCGATGGTGACGACTTCGTGTCGACCACCGCGGTCAATAGTGTACGCCTTACTCGCACGATGCAGCACCTTGAAGGATCCTATGTACGGCGACTGAAGAAGCTGTCGAACACCGTCTGCGCGAAGAAGGACGTGTGAACAAGTAGACAGCTTCTCGGGCACGTACACTGGTGTCTTCTGCGATCGAGGAGTGGGTGGAAGTAGCTCACGCATCTGGTGAGCCAATCGATCAGTGTAACTTCCGTAGTCAAAGGTGGAAGTACATGGGGCTGGTGCTACCAGCTGTCCGGGCAACCGCAGCGTGAAACCGTAGACTAGCTGCGCTGGTGTGGCGTCGAAATCGGTTTTAACCGTGTTTCTTAAGCCTAGAAGAACTAGGGGAAGCGTTTCAGACCATGAAGGATCTGCGTGCGCACGTAGCGCTGCCTTCAACTGGCGGTGAAAACGCTCCACGATGCCGTTAGCGGCCGGATGATAAGCCGTCGTCTGGACGTGGCGACAGCCTAAATCCTTAAGCAACGTGGCAAACGTTGACGAAAAATGCGACCCTCGATCGGTGGTCACGATGGCGGGAGGGCCGTATTGAGCAATCCAGCGCTCCATAAAAGCTTTCGCTACCGTTTCCGAGGAGCAATTTAGGTTGTGGACGGCCTCAGGCCATCTAGTAAATCGATCGATGCAGGTCAGTAGGTATACAGAGCCTTTGGAAGGCGGCAGAGGACCTACGAGGTCGACGTGCACGTGATGAAAGCGTGCGTCTGGCGGCGGAAACGTGCATAATGGGCTTCTCGTGTGCTTGTGCACCTTCGCGCGTTGACACGGAAGGCAAGCAGCTGCCCAAGAACGGAGGTCCCGATTAACATTGCGCCAAACCGAATCGTGCGGTTACGAGTTTGACCGATGCACGAACGCCTGGATGAGACAAGCCGTGCAACGCGTCGAACACGGTCTGTCGAAACTCGCGTGGGACGACTAGGCGCGGCGTGCCCAGAGATAAATCGCAGAGTATCGTTCCGTCTGATGATGTCAGCGGAACGGGTCGTATATCCAATGAGGGACACCTGCGTAGTAGATCAACCTCAGGATCGTTGAGTTGTGCTGTGGCCATGGCTGCCAAGTCGATAGCAGTGCCGGCGTCAGCGGAGACAGCTTGGATGCGGGAAAGTGCATCGGCGACGGCGTTGTGCACACCTGAGACATGCCGTATATCGGTCGTAAACTGAGCGATATAGTCAAGGTGGCGCGACTCTCTAGGAGAGTATCGGTCGGTAGTCGAGCCGAGCACGTAAGTTAGGGGTTTGTGGTCGGTGAAGACGACAAAAGAGCGGCCTTCTAGGACATGTCGAAAGTGACGTATCGCTAGATATACGGTAAGTAGTTCTCTACCCAACGTGCTGTAGCGAGATTCGGTAGGTTGTACGCATTTGGAGAAAAAGGCTAAGGGTTGCCACGTGTCGGCTACGCGTTGCTGCAAAACAGCGCCGACTGCCACGTCCGAGGCGTCAGTACTGAGGGACAGTGGGGCGGCCGGATCGTGGTGCGCTATAGAAGCTATGTTGGCGATAGCCTCTTTCAGCGACTTAAAAGCAGCGCTAGCTGCGGCAGGAAATTCGAATTACTTGAGTTTCCTTCGGAGAAGGTCCGTGAGCGGTTGCATCAGCGAGGCGCAGTTGGGTATAAATCGACGGTAAAAGTTGACCAGGCCATCAAAACGCCTGAGCTGTTTGAAAGAATGAGGCTCGGGGTAGTCGATAATGGCTTGAATTTTATCTTGCAGTGGCACGACGCCTGCAGAAGAGATACGATGGCCCAGGAAATTAACTGAATCGACACCAAACGAACACTTTTCTGCGTTGATCGTCACCCCGTGTTGAGATAAACGATCAAAAAGTGTTCGTACGTGGCGTATGTGCTCTTCTCGTGAAGAGCTTGCGATTAAAATGTCGTCAAGATACGCGTAAGCGAAGTCTAAAGCCGCGACAAACTTGGTCGATGAAACGCTGAAAAGTTTGCGCGGCGTTCTTTAGGCCAAATGGCATGCGCAGAAACTCGAACAAACCAAATGGAGTCGTCACGGCAGTTTTAGCGATGTCCGCTTCGGCTACCGGAATTTGGTTGTATGCGCGTACCAAGTCGATTTTGCTGAAGATATTTTTACCTGCCAGACTGGCGGTGAGATCCACTATGTGTGGGATCGGATAGCGATCGGGCGTGGTTACCGTATTCAAGGATCGATAGTCGCCGCAAGGACGCCAGTCCCCCACAACCTTCTTCGGGACCATGTGCAGAGGTGATGCCCATGGGCTGTTGGACGGTCTGACGACACCAAGTTGAAGCCTATTGTCAAATTCGGCTCGTGTTGCCCGTAGTTTGTCTGGAGCAAGCCGTCTTGGTCGTGCGCTAACTGGTTGACCGCGCGTAACTATGTGGTGAGCGACCACTGTCGTGACCGGTGGAAGCTCTGCAGCCGGTCGAACCGGTCGCGGGTATTCGGAGAGGAGGCTCAAGTAGTCGGACGGTGCGTCTGCGATCCGAAATACAGGGCTGATTATCGGGGCATCTGAAAGGACACCATCAACACCTAGTTTCGTACGGTCGTCTAAAAGTCTGTGGCGACCAGCATCAACAAGCAACCCAAAATGTCGGAGGAAGTCGATACCGATAATTGCGAAGGGTACAGACGCAATCATGAAGACCCACTGAAAATCTCGGCGAAGATTGAGGTCTAGGTTCATCATGCGCTGACCGAATGAAGCTATCGGAGAACCGTTGGCCGCACGCAAATTGTACCTAGGCTCCGAGTGCTTGTCGCTAGCGGTCGCTGGGATGACGCTGACTTCCGCTCCCGTGTCGATGAGGAAGGTGATGGAAGAACGTCGATCCTTAACGTAAAACAGTCGGTTTGCTTGGTTATTGAATGATACGTTTGTAGTGCTAGTATGCGGGCTATTCGTTTTCCCTGGGTCGTGCCTAATGCAGGGAGCCCGACAACGTCTAGCTCTTCCACCGTATTGGCGGTGATACCAACATACTTCTTCGACGGGCTTGACATTATCTGACTGAGAACTTGTAAGGAAAATGTGGCGCTTTCGTGCCGAACGTGACGTACTCGGTGCAGGCACAGACGAGCCGCAATGAACGGTAGCCAAAACGTGGTCAGCATTTGACCGTGGCACACGCTGCTTCGAAGCCTTCATTGCTGCTATCCTGCTGCGAAGTAGCGCAATTTCCTCGTCTTTAGAGTCAGATCGGTCTAGCGACTGGGAACAAACATGTGATTCGGTTTTCATCGGTGAGAATACGTCACCGGAGTTACTGGTCGTCTGCTGCGGAAAACGTTCGAACGCAGCGTCTGCCTTGGTAGCTAAGTCTTTCAAGGGTGCATCTATAAACATGGACAGCATTACCGGCAATGGCTCTGGGAGACGTGCAAACCACAGCTCCTTTATCCCTTCTTCGCTCAAGAATAAGGGACCAGCGATGCGCTGAAGTTCGCGGAGCAATGCCGACGGCTTGCGATCTCCAAGCTTGAGACCATTGAGCTGCTCAAATCGAGTTCGTGCGCTGGGCCGTAACTCTTTCAAAATCGCTTGCTTCATCGTTTCATACTTTGCCTCATTCGATGGGCAGAGTAGAATGTCCTCAATCAGCGTCACTACCGACGGAGGAAGGCGTGGGACGAGCTGATTGTACCTTGGACGGTCCGCCGTTATGCCCTTATTTTCTAGTTCGATCTCGAATATCTTAAACCAAACTTCTGGACTGTGTTCCATGAAACTTGGAACAGCCAAAGTAAGCATGGTTACGCTGTGAAACGACTGTGATGCCACGCTCGAAATGTGAGTCGAAAGAGGAACGAACAAAATACGATAAAAGTACTAAAATTACGCAAGAAACAAATGAATACAGGTATATAATCGAGAAAAAGGAACGAACTCACCAAAAAATACAAACGAGAAAAAATGTGAATTCGCGCGTGCGAATCGGGGTCACCAATTTGTAGGACTAGTTAATACTAGTCCGAGACGATGCGCGGAATTAAGCGCGGATATCAGAAGGCAATTGGAGTCGGACACAGCGGACTGTATTCGATGGGCTACAACAAGAAGCGGACGGATGAAGCGAGGCAAGAGCGTACACGTGAGCGCGGGAACTTACAAGGCAGTTGTGTGTCGAGCCGGTTGTAAGATTAAAACAAGAAGGAGTAATGTACAATCGGTCAACAAGTAAATTGTACATGAAAGATAAGAGTTATCTTTTTGGGCGCTACAGGTCTAAGCCACGTTGCGACGGGAACATACCACAAAACTGGCTACGGAGACGAATCCAGTTGATGCGCACAGAACTTGCTTGTCGGCCGCCTTTACGTTGGGGCTACACCAGTTCGCCAATGCATGCATGTACAGATCATGCGATGCCAACTACCGGCAGCCCGGTCGCAGTATCTCATTTAATTCATGAACCATCAAGTCGGTGTACTGCATTCACCATGACGGTAAGCGACGGACTGCAGTAACAAAACTGGGCCCTACTCGCCTTTTAATCACATTTGCCGCAGTCGTATTTCGGCACTAGCCCTCTCAGCAGACCGCGCCCAAGATGGCTCTCCATAACCCAAGGCGGCCACATTCCAACTTATATCTTGGTTGCGCAGAACCCCTTGTTCGCTTTACTGCAAGACCGTCACACCGCCCGCGGGTCATTCCCAGCCATGCACCTGTGACTGCCTTGCTATCCAGTCACAGTGCCGTCGTATGTCCGAGCGTTGGTGGGTCGTCCAAAACATTGGGCTACGCCAGTGCCAAACTAGCCAGAAGGTCGCTAATTGGTGTCGCATTACCGTGTTCGCAGCCCCCACTCTCCAAATGGTGCCATTTGCAAGACATGCCTTTACGTACATGGTAGTCTACGTACGCCCACTGAACCACCCAACTCAGTCGCACCACATGTTTGGGACAAATCTGTGCCCCTAAGGTGCGAAGAACTAGCTTCAGATTAGGCCCAGTTGCTGAACGGAGTCTAGAACGCCAACGCGTCTACACCATACACCACCAAGTCATGCACTTGTGCAAGGGTTATTATATCTACCGTCATTGGCTGGTTGGGGCTACCTCAATTCCAAGGTCACTGCTCGCGCTTGGTGAGTCGAAATGATACTGGATGCACTTCAAATGTTTTCTGCAGTATGTTCAATTAGCTTGCAGATACAAATCCGAGCCTTAGGGAGCAATTCAGTTGCACTGTGGATGAAAGCAATCGGGAAAATGGGTAGTAGTTAGCACATCTGACCGAAAGTATATTTTAGTTCTTTGACACCTTTCTTAACAATGGTCTCCCTGAAAACACACAACCTGTAAATTATTGAGAATACCTGTAGCTCGGGATGTGGATGAAAAGTTTGTCCTGTTCTCCGAGCTGCGCAATTCTGTTGCAGACGTTTCGTTACCAAACTAGGTAACATCTTCAGTGCAGCTATTTGATGCTGATTCGCGAAGTCTCGCAAACCAATGCCAGATCTGAATGGCTATTGATTGTTGCCTGCTTCGAATGTCAGCCTTCGATCGGTTCACGTGTCCGTCATGTGGACACCTCTTCTCCTTGTCGATCTGGTGCCTAATGCTGGCTTAACCTGCAGAGGTTCATACACACCCTCCAGCTCCAGGTGTTTGTTGATTGAGTTCCGGCCAGAATGCCAGGCCTCGAGGAACTCACGCGCTCTGCGGTTTCTTGCTCTTCCAAGTATTTCAACGTTCTCCAGATCAAACTGATGGTTCTCGGCATCCATGTGTACCGACATTAAGGATTTCTCATCGTGGCGGCGGATGGCCAGACTATGTTCGTGCATTCTTGTGCCAAGTGTTCTTCCAGTCTGGCCTACATAGTACTTCTCACAGTTCTTGCAGGAAATTTTGTAAACCACACCCGATGTTTCTTTCTTAGACAGTCTGTCCTTTACCTTAACAAGTTTATTCCGTATGGTTTCCGTTGCTTCGTGTGCATCAGTTATCCCGTGAGGCATTAGAAGCCTCCCTGCCATTTCAGAAATCCCATGGATGTAAGGTAGGATAATAGTTCTTCTTTCTGTTGCACATGTGGACGCGCATGGTGACTGGCTCTTCGACATCAGGCAGCGTAGAATAAAGCTTCTAGGGTACGAATTTCGCTGAAACATGTTAAATAGGTGGTCCTCCTCCGCCTTTCTCAGTTGCGGCGTGCTACAATGTGTCTGGGCCCGTTTGAAAAGCGTCCTCACGCAACTTCGCTTGTATGTGGTCGGATGGTTACTGCGATAGTTTAAGATCTGATCAGTGTGGGTCGCTTTCCGATAAACTGTTGTTTCCAGTGACCCAGAGGCATGTCTTCTCACGAGCACGTCCAAAAATGGCAACTGATCATTGCTCTCTTCCTCTTTGGTGAAATGGATGCCGGAAAAAATATTGTTGATTAGTTGATGTGATTCTTGTAGTCTGGAGCGTTTGAGGATGACAAAAGTATCATCTACGTAACGTACCCAAAGTTTGGGCTCTACTATTGGCAATGCCTTCTCTTCCAAGCTTTGCATCACTGCCTCCGCTACCAGTCCAGAGATTGGCGATCCCATTGGCGTACCCGTTATCTGTTTGTACATTTGACCGTTGAAAGTGAAATGTGTGGTGAGACAGAAATCAAGCAACTCCATCATTTGTGTGGCTTCAATTCGGTTGCTGGTATTTACCGCTCCGTGTTGTTCAAGCAGAGTCCTCATTGTTTGCCTTGCCAGTGTCGTGTCAATTGATGTGAACAAAGCTGTAACGTCAAAAGAGACCACTATCTCGTCTCTTTCTATTGTTATTCCCTTAAGTTTTTCAAGAAATTGTTCTGCCGAATGGATTGAGTGTTCTGAGCCTGCGATTAGATGTTTCAACCGTTTCCAAAGTTCCTTAGACAGCTTGTAATTTGGTGCCCTGGGTAATGACACGATAGGGCGAAGCGGTACTCCATTTTTGTGTACTTTAGGTAGGCCGTAGAACCGTGGTAGAACTGAATCCTCGGGTTTCATCTTGCTGTGTTCTAACTTCGTGATCTGTCCCATTTGTTCCAATCTTTGAAGAGTTTTGTTGATCTTGCTTTCCAGACGTTTTGTAGGGTCTTCACTTATCGGCTGGTAGATGTTCACATCTCCGAGCAGTTCTTGTGCTTTCTTCATGTAGTCAGTTTTATCCATTATTACAGTAAGACGTCCCTTGTCGGCCGGCAGTATAACAATAGTCTTGTCTTTTCTGAGGTTTGTCAGTGCCTTTCGTTCGCTTACACTGAATATGTTGGTTTCCACTTTGTGACTCAGAGCGGGGATGATGCTGTGTCTAATTGCATGTTGGGCTTCAGTTGTGATGTTTGATGTGGTCAGCGTTGATTCAAGTGCGGCAAGGAAATCAATGGGATTGGAATCTTTGTAATTGACTTGCAAACCTCGCACAATAACTGCTCTTTCTGTATCTGATAGGGTTCGTTTGGATAGATTCTTAATCCATGCGTCTTCTTCGTTTGCTGGTTTTTGTTGCGAGATTCTGTGCAACTTCCTTTCTAGTTTCCGCTTTGTTTGGAATTTAGTCTTATGGGTACTAATGGCAATCGCTTTCTCAAGCTCTCTGGTTAACTGTTCCCCGAGGTTGGACAAACAAATGGCCTTTTCTTGGTCGATTACTCGTTGATACTTTTGCCATCGGTTGTGTGCATCCTTGATCAACAGACGCAGCATTCGTCGTCCATGTTGTTCTGTGATCTTCCAGGCCAGCGGATTGTTGATGGGTGGACGATAGTGCATACTTGGTGGTAGGGCATGTCTTCGCAAACACTCGTGCAGGAAGTAGAGTTGCTCATGAGTGGAGGATTGCCGGTTAGCAAAGGTCTCCCATCGGCGAGCGGATTTTAGCGCCTCGCGCCCGAATTGTTTGGAAATTATTGAGAATACCTGTAGCTCGGGATGTGGATGAAAAGTTTGTCCTGTTCTCCGAGCTGCGCAATTCTGTTGCAGACGTTTCGTTACCAAACTAGGTAACATCTTCAGTGCAGCTATTTGATGCTGATTCGCGAAGTCTCGCAAACCAATGCCAGATCTGAATGGCTATTGATTGTTGCCTGCTTCGAATGTCAGCCTTCGATCGGTTCACGTGTCCGTCATGTGGACACCTCTTCTCCTTGTCGATCTGGTGCCTAATGCTGGCTTAACCTGCAGAGGTTCATACACACCCTCCAGCTCCAGGTGTTTGTTGATTGAGTTCCGGCCAGAATGCCAGGCCTCGAGGAACTCACGCGCTTTGCGGTTTCTTGCTCTTCCAAGTATTTCAACTTGAATTGATCACGTGAAGGTCTATGTCAGCGTGGAGAAAACGAATTACGTCTTAGAGGGCTAGCTGTTTGCTACCGCGTCTGACCGAAGGCAGTCGACTTGGGCGTCTTCCATTTTCGCTGGCCTGGGAAGCTGGAGAGCCTGGACCAGCTTCTTCTGTGAGCATAAGGACGGCTGGAACAATCCAATGCATATTACTTTAACTGTCGCAAGCGTACGAAGCCGATAACCTTTCGTTCGGTGCGGCGGAACCTTGTAAACTATTCGGAAAGTGCGTTTCCAATCCACCTCATGGCCGGTGTCCACAATGTGGGCCAGAATGGCGCTACTAATGGTCCCGGTGCCCCCTTGACGCAGCCAACGAGGGCAATGTTCGTTCACGCGTTTCGATAACTGCCGCGCCGTTCGACCAATATACGTCGCGCCACAGGCGCACACGAAATGATAAATTACCATTGATGTGGTCAGCATCGGCATCTTGTCCTTGTTTTGTGAACGAATGATTGGTTCCCTCGAGAACGCGCACTTCAACGAGGCTGCTGGAAAGGTCGAATTTACCGCGGCCGAAAGGCTTCTGGTTAGACGCTCGGTAGCCGCGTCCCCTTTGAATGGTAAGCGAATAAATAACTTTTCCTTTGGTGCTGTTAACACTGGCACTGGTTTGGGTTTTTCTTGGACGTTCCTTAAGGTAAATCTATCGGGATAACCGTTTTCACGTAGAGTGTTCTGTATGAATATTAACCCGCGACTAGGGTGTCTTCCGTACAGATTCGACGTGCTCTTGAAGTAAGACAGTGAACCAAGTTGCGCTTGTATCTCATGGGAACGAAACTGTAAAAGTTCGTGTACTGACCTATCCACGTTGTTTTCTGTAGACCTGACGCTGGATGGATTCGTCTGGTCTCCTAGTTAACAAGATATCGAGATATGGTATCCGATTATCGCTTTTCTTCTCGTAAGTAAACTGCACTGCTGCACGCACTCGGTTGAAGTGGTCAAGAATTTCCTCCAGATTAACATGGTTATCCACTACAACAGATATATCGCCCATGTATCGATGATAACGGTCAAAAGTTCTATCGCCGCCCGCATTTCGGTTCTCTCTAGCCTTGCCATGAAGATATCCGCTAATAGCGGTCCGAGGGAGGATCCCATGGCCACGCCATCCTTCTGCCGGTAGTATTTCTCGTTGAATAGAAACTGCCCATTCCAGGTGCAGCGTAACAGTAGGCCCTTGAGCTCACGCGTAGGTGTAGACATTTTTATTCCTGACTCGGCTATATCGTCGCAAATGTAATCGGTCGTCTCAACCAGTGGGACGTTCGTAAAATGTGAGACGACATGGAAAAATAACATTGATTTCTCATTGATTTTATAATCCTTGATGCTTTCGACGAAATGGAAGTTGTCACGAAGGCTGTAGGTAGAGAGCTGTTGTCGCACAGGTTCAAGAAGTTCTACAAACCATTGGGCAATGGCATGGTACGGTGAGTTGACCATTGATAAAATAGGACGAAGTAGGATGTTGGGTTTGTGGATTTTTGGTAACCCGTAAAGTCTTGAGACGCTTGTGCCACTCGGTTTAAGGCTGTCATACAGACTATCTGAAATGTACCCCTTGGCCCGGAATTCTTGCAAGCTGTCAGTTATCGGTGTTTCAACTTGTTCAGTTAGGTCCTTTTCTCCTTCAATGCACGCAAACTTTGTCTCATCGCTCAGTATTGATGTTAGTTTAACTTTGTAAGCTTTTCTATTGAGTAACACGATTGCAGCACCTTTATCCGGTCTGCACAGGACGATTTACTCATTGTGGTTTTGTTCTTTCAGCGCATCTAGATGCATTCTTGTTAGCGGGCCATGATTACGGACGCGGAGTTTGCGATACTGATAGCAACAATTTACCAAATAGCACTTGAAACGTTTAAGATCCGTGTTCGATTTAGCGACTAACCCTTTTGTCTGATCATATAAGCTTTCAATTTTCAACTCATAATCCAGCTGGTTATCCTTGCATCTAGGAGCGCAAAAAGTTTAAGCCAAGCGATAGAACTTCCATCAAAGTTGTGTCCATGTTCCAACTAGAAAAGTTGTGTACATACCTGTCTGGCCTGTTTGAAAACGTGGCTTGCGGCTTAAGCTGGCTTAGCGACTTTGCTAAAGAAGACCGCCTTCGCTGTACACGATTGCTAGCGATAGACTGAACATAGCCCAGAAACATCTTCTTTTCTTCAGCAGCTAACTCATCCGTTGCTGTGTGGCGTTGTGCTAGATTTCTTTCGTATTCAGCAACCTTGGACTGCACGGTATCACGTTGGTTTAGTGCATGTCGTCTTGCTATTGGACTAGGTCCGATCATGGCGTAACTGTTTCCAAAATCTGGTCGGATATTCATTATGCTCTACGCAATCATTGAAGAACTGAACACAGCATTTGGCTTCATCAAGCTTAGTGGAGAAATTAAGGAACTGATTGAGCACCTTCACCACTAAAAACTAGTGCTTCACATGCTTGCTCTGCCTCCAAGAAATAGTTAGGAAGATGCGAATGACCCATGCAGGATAAGCGCTGTCGATAAGAAAACAGCTTCTGATTCATCGGAGGAAGCTAACACAACATGGAGGATGGTGCATCTCTATTCTCGGCGAAATTCCTGTAATTGATGGTGGATTTAAAAAAACCGTTTAGTTCGTATAGACCGTTATAAGCGAAACGGTGAATTTTTTTTACTCTACTTCTTGTTCACTCAAAATAGCTTATACAGGGCCTAAGCACATAGCGACTGACCGATAAAAACGCTTTGTACCCCAGTTAAGAAGGGTATCACAACGGAGAGACATGAGCCTGGTGAGGCGCATGCAAAACTTCTTGCTTATAGACCATTCGTAAGTGAGGTAAAAATGAAAGGCTCATCACCTAAGGTCAACACAAAGTAGGAACCGCGCGTAAGAGTAAAGAAGCAATCCAAATATACATCACACAATGTTTCATTCCTAGATCGTAGCGCAATTAATGCAGAATCGCCCTCTAAAGCAATTCAAGTAATTGCTAAGCTTGAACTACAGCTGAAGGAATTGAAGGAAAGGTTTGAATCTCTTAGTCAGGTTCTAGAACAACTAACTTCGCTTAGGTATCATTTAACAGTCCA
>CALYDF020004547.1:0-16980 GCA_944474145.2 Dicrocoelium dendriticum
ACATAATCAGATAAGACTTCATGTGGTTCTGCGTAGGATCAACACCTCATATCCAATAAGAATGTTTAGTACCCGACCTACCAATGGACAGGACCTAGGAACGCAATAGGCAACCAGTTATTGCATCAACCGGCGGAAAAATGGGACGCAACCTGACTGCGATTAACCGAGCAAACAGACTTTTAACAAGAACCATATCCAGTTACAATTTGCCATTCGATGGATTGGTGGCAGTGTTCCAGGACGTGGTGGGTTTTCGCCTGGCAAGCGTTCTCCCTACAAAAAGCCACAAATGTCCGTTTAACAACACTGCAACGTGGCGTATGTGACTCGCCACCGAATAAAGTCACAGCCCATAACTTTACACTGGCAGGTGAACTAGCGTCACAATTCTACATACGATCGTTACACTGGGACTTCTACATCTGTATATACTGTTGTCGTTTTACATCCTACGATACGTTGCCCTTTTCCTTCCTTGTGTGCGGGCTCTTCCATTACCTTTCAATGGATCATTCAGGATTCTCAATCTCTTATTAACTGAGGTCCCGTATCTCATGACAGCCAACTTATTGTTTCGCATTTTCAACATTGTACAGTTCCAATCATGGATATATGAACAATTTTCTGCGTTACTGTTACAATTGCATTAAAATGTTTGTACCGTTGTACATATCTGATCATGCCTCCATGAGCGTGCCTCGCATAGTCGAGAATAAAATGTTTATTTATTTATTTATAGGCAAACTACCGCATCAAAATAAAGTCCAGTGCAGTCGCCTCGCCATGGGCTTCGTTTCTCCGCCATGTTGCTGTTGTACTATGTAGTATCAGGCTGAGACTTGCCGACGCTTACGAGATCAGTTTCCACTTTTCTAACATACTACAAGTTATGGAGGATAACAACGCTTATTTCGCATAAAGTTCTCAAATGTTCGACAGCTGCGCATCTGAAAGATTCCGTTCTCATACGTTGGGTGACTATACGCGTGTAACATACTCTTCATACGAAATCACATCTTCTACATCTATAGGTTCGAGAGGTAGACCCCTACAGTTCTCCATAGTCGAACGTGATCTACATCACTGTTTCGGGATGACGGGTTGTTGTGAGCAAACAAAAATGGCATTGCCACGTAGAACAAGTAATTCAAACAAGGCAACCAAAACTGAAGCACGATGTCACTGATCTGGAGCATACTCAACGTCGGGGTTCCCAAGTGCGTCATTGAAACGCGTAATTTGCCATATGATAGGAGGCGAAAACACGGGCATTACTGATTAGCTGATAATCTGCTAAAGCTTAGGTTGTTCTGAGTTAAGCAAATCATGTGCGCCGCTATTTACTGCAGTTTAACAATAACACCTAACTGAGATCCTTCCTTGAAACTGGCAGAACAGTATAACCGCCCCGAGTGATGCGGACTTCTTTTTTCTGTTCGTGTGTGTCGCCCCTGGTTAAAGACCACATTCGATCTGTTTCGCAACAATAAAAATCATGTGTGAGAACGGTTGGAAGAACCACTCAAGCACTTACATGTCTTAGCAACCGCAATGGGAACCATGACGCAAGTATATGAAATATTCCCCAGGAGCAACAGCATAACAAAGGCAATAGGCGAGCGAAACCTCGGTGAGGATGCCAATGTGCACTGCGCGCACACTCATCCTGATTCGAATCGCTACATCCATCAAAGGCGGACCTTTCAATATTGCGCTCAGTGAGCATGCGACACTACGAACCACATTGCGGTCCACACGCTCACCACGTCCCTCTAGTGCACGGTTTCCCAACCTGGGGGTAATTACTCCGAAGGGTGTAAAATGGCATTCTCCGAGGGGTAAATACCGATAATTGGATTTGGTCAGAAATCAGTCGCGAGATAAGCTTAATAACGAGATCACACATCGCAACTGGCTCAGCATTTTTAGTTAGCCATCAGTCAATGCAGCTACTACGGCATGGCGCCTTTCTCGACTGCCGCAACTGCTGCCGTGTTTTCGTATATGCCAGTCGTTCACCGGGTCGAATAACGGGGTGGAAAGCAAACTATCGTTTCTGCACTGGTCAAAGTACCAGTTATGTTCACAGGGGAATGTTTGACAGTAGGAACGGCGAGAAGGGGTGATTAGTATTCACAAGGTTTGGATACAGAATGGTGTCGGGAAAATGTCGAGGAATAACGCGGAACGGAGGAATGAAACACATGTTCATGTTTGATTAGGAATCAGACACGATGGGGTCAAGAGAGGGCCTGAATCGGGATAACGGTAGGTGTTTGAAAGGGCAGAGAAACGATACAATTGGGGTCACAACCAACATAGAATCAGCAGATTGGAGGCCAGTGACCATTAGGCGTTATGTTGATCACTTTCACGAGCAGTTGTTTTTGACGAGAAGTCATGGCAGGTGAGCATTTTCATTCAGTGGCTTTGATGCCGACAAAAATATATTTGTCTGCGAACGTTTGCGATAATGTCACCTGCATGGAATAACGAGATTAATTTTTATAAATGATATATATCTATAACATCCACCTACTTAATTGTTTGCAGGGAATACGTCTTGCAGAAAAAAGCGATCCTACAAAGAAGCATTTCTGCAGAGGTGCTTCACTAACTTCGCAGATAAAATTGTTGAGAAAGCGCAATGCGTTTTGTGCAGCAAAGTGCTCACGGCGGAGAGTACGAAACCTAGTAAATTGAAAGAGCACTTCGAACGAAGCCATGCCTATTTGATAGGAAAAGATATTACATTATTTCGAATGAAAGAAGCTGCGCTAAAACTTTTGCGCCTGGATACATCGAGCTCCTTTTCTCAGGCAAATGAGGCTGGCCTTGAAGCTTCATATCGCATTGCGCTTCAAATCGCCAAAAACAAGAAGCCGCATACCATAGGAGAGGACCTCATCAGACCTTGCATAATGGATGCGGTTAAGCTCGTTCTTGGAGAACATCATGCGGAGAAGATTAATATGATATCACTTTCGAACAACACCATCAAAAGTCGTATCGAGGACATGAGCAAACAAATTTTGAACACGGTGCTCAACGAAATAAGATCAAGTCCCTTCTTTGCAATCCAGTTAGATGAGTCGACCGACGTAGCGTCCTAGTTCCAACTACTTGCGTATGTTCGGTACCTAAAATGTGATAGCTTCAAAGAAGAGTACTTGTTCTCAGAATCCTTGAGCACGACTAAGCGTGGCGAAGATGTCTTCCGAATAGTAAGGAAGTTCCTCGAGGAAAACATGCTACTGTGGTCGAAGTTAGTGAGAGTCTGTACAGACGGAGCACCAGCCATGTTGGGCGTCCGTTCCGGATTCCAAACATTGGTCAAAAATGTTGCTCCGCACGCTACCTATATTCACTGTATCATTCATCGTTATGCTTTAGCAGTGAGCACTCTTCCACCTGCTTTAGTTGACGTGTTAACCAAAGTAGTAAACATAGTAAATGTCATCCGCGGTAGTGCGACCCACACAAGAATCTTCAAAGAGTTGTGCAATGAATTTGGAGGCAAATTCGACGTGCTACTATTGCACACAGAAGTGCGTTGGTTGTCACGAGGCAGGGTGTTGCACCGAGTGCTTCAGCTTCGAGAGGAAATTGCAATCTTTCTTCGAAGAAAAGAGATGCATAAGGGTAAGGGAAACGAGTTACACGTTATTATAACGGACAGCGTGTTTATTTCGAAACTTGCTTATCTTGCTGATTTCTTTGGAGAAATCAATGCGCTTAACCTCAGCCTGCAAGGGAATATGATGAACATTTTAGTCGCTCAGGATAGAGTAGCCGGTTTCCTTCGCAAACTGCAGCTTTACCAGCGCTCGGTTGATGTTGACGACGTGGCGATATTTCCAGAACTAACGACGGTGCTCGTTGAAAGAAATGAAAAATGCGCATTCACGAATGAAATATCTTGCCACTTGTCATCAGTGATGAATTCCATCAGCAAATATTTTCCTGATTTGGAAACTCGCCAATAAAGTACCTGGGTGCTAAGACCGTTTACAGTAGCTGAAGGAATATTTCCAGATACTGAATTCGAAATCAAGGTACAATTCCTAGGAATGCGCGAGGACAGCGGATTGAAGGTAGATTTCCAAAGCACGCAACTAGTAACATTTTGGGCAAAGATAGGTGAAGAGTATCCATTACTGTCGGAAAGCGCATTGAGAATATTGATCCCATTTGCAACAACTTATAAATGTGAAAGTGCATTTTCGACAATGATGGTAATGAAAACAAAAGCAAGGAATCGAATGAACTTGGAGCACGACTTGCGATGTGCATTGGCCGAAACTGCACCAAATATACCAGAAATTGTTACCACCAAACAATACCAACCTTCTCATTGATGTATATCGCCTCTTGTTTGCATAGAATTTTAAATTAAAAGTACTGTTTTCTTTCGTTTATTTGTCGAGGCAGATTCCGGGATAACGATCACTTCTCGTACTTAAGTCGGGCAATTATGCAGTGAGAAGGGGTGTTTCTTTCAATTGCATGAGCACGTGAAACTACATATAACATTTGTTTTTGTACTTTAGAGTGAAATGTGCAATAGTTATTACGTAGTAGTCTTTCGAAAGTTTGGGGGTAATAGTCTGGTGGGCAACCCCCTTTGTAGGTAACGGCGTCTAAAAGTTTGGGAACCAGTGCTCTAATGTCACTAGCCCAACATCCATGCCAGCTGATCATCTACAGTGGTATTTGTGAGCTTCTTCATGTCATTATTCCCAACGGCCAATTAATGCGCACTAATGCACATGGATGCCTCGGACAGCTTAGCGATGAAATGGGCGGACACACCGCGCAATCATATTTCACGTAAAAGTGGAAATGTTTGAAAGGTTAAATGCTAAACACCATGATCACTCGTGACTGCTTAGCGCAGATGGCACGATGTGCGTTTTGCGAGTACACCCCCTAGATTCATTGTAGCCAATCATGCTTGTACAGGAGTCTCGAGCGCGACTGGGTACCCACCAAATCGCACGCGATCTGCGCCACCCTCAAACATCTGTGGTAACTCATGTCGTAAACTAGTCTGATATGACATTGGTTGTGTTGGGATTGGGCACCCAACGAGTGGGGCGTTTTGGTGCGTTCGCGCTAGGTGGATGATAGTTGATTGCGCTAAGGCGAGTTCTGAAAGATGTATGGCCGAAACCTATTTCCTTAACGCTAACTTTGAAAGCTTTATGGAGGCAATTAACTGAGAGAAGGTTTAGCTATAAAAGGAACGACACCGTAGACGCTCTAGCTAGGGGAACGGAGCAAGCACAGCACACAGGGCAGTTGCGAGTTGCAACCGAAATGAGCGCCAAGAAAAAATTGGCCATGAGCAAATAAAGCATTCGAACTCAGCAAGGAGTTCAACCAACCACACCGGTTGCCTAGGTGTACAATTATAGAATTTTGGTTAGAATTTTACACAGGCAAACCGGGGAATCTCCAGAACGCCACAGGCAAAAGTCTTAATGACCTGGCTACAACAGCTAATGATTCATTCTTTTCCAGAGCCACTATCTCTGCTTAGCAGCAGCTGGTCGCCATAGTTTCCATTTAACTCTGCCGATATCCGGAGATCTGTAGAAGCCGCTCCCTTCCTAAAATGTTCATTATTTGAAGGGTGTTTGTGAGGAACGTAAGTATCGTAGAAGGCAGAAGTCACGATTAAACTCCACACGAAAATCTGCCTCGACGGGGAATCGAACCCCGGTCCACGAATTTCCGGTCCGTTGCTCTACCACTGAGCTACCGAGGGCTGACGATTAGGTGCGGAATTTAACACGTGACTTCTGCTTAGTGCGCGACGTATTGCCAATGAGCTCACAGTAACTGTCCTGGTGTTGCAGATCGGCTCACTCACTCGTCACTTCCCAGTGGACCGAAGTAACTGTCCATCCGAAGTCCAAAGGGCGATGGTAGATTATTTGAAGGGTGTTTGTGAGGAACGTAAGTATCGTAGAAGGCAGAAGTCACGATTAAACTCCACACGAAAATCTGCCTCGACGGGGAATCGAACCCCGGTCCACGAATTTCCGGTCCGTTGCTCTACCACTGAGCTACCGAGGGCTGACGATTAGGTGCGGAATTTAACACGTGACTTCTGCTTAGTGCGCGACGTATTGCCAATGAGCTCACAGTAACTGTCCTGGTGTTGCAGATCGGCTCACTCACTCGTCACTTCCCAGTGGACCGAAGTAACTGTCCATCCGAAGTCCAAAGGGCGATGGTAGATTATTTGAAGGGTGTTTGTGAGGAACGTAAGTATCGTAGAAGGCAGAAGTCACGATTAAACTCCACACGAAAATCTGCCTCGACGGGGAATCGAACCCCGGTCCACGAATTTCCGGTCCGTTGCTCTACCACTGAGCTACCGAGGGCTGACGATTAGGTGCGGAATTTAACACGTGACTTCTGCTTAGTGCGCGACGTATTGCCAATGAGCTCACAGTAACTGTCCTGGTGTTGCAGATCGGCTCACTCACTCGTCACTTCCCAGTGGACCGAAGTAACTGTCCATCCGAAGTCCAAAGGGCGATGGTAGATTATTTGAAGGGTGTTTGTGAGGAACGTAAGTATCGTAGAAGGCAGAAGTCACGATTAAACTCCACACGAAAATCTGCCTCGACGGGGAATCGAACCCCGGTCCACGAATTTCCGGTCCGTTGCTCTACCACTGAGCTACCGAGGGCTGACGATTAGGTGCGGAATTTAACACGTGACTTCTGCTTAGTGCGCGACGTATTGCCAATGAGCTCACAGTAACTGTCCTGGTGTTGCAGATCGGCTCACTCACTCGTCACTTCCCAGTGGACCGAAGTAACTGTCCATCCGAAGTCCAAAGGGCGATGGTAGATTATTTGAAGGGTGTTTGTGAGGAACGTAAGTATCGTAGAAGGCAGAAGTCACGATTAAACTCCACACGAAAATCTGCCTCGACGGGGAATCGAACCCCGGTCCACGAATTTCCGGTCCGTTGCTCTACCACTGAGCTACCGAGGGCTGACGATTAGGTGCGGAATTTAACACGTGACTTCTGCTTAGTGCGCGACGTATTGCCAATGAGCTCACAGTAACTGTCCTGGTGTTGCAGATCGGCTCACTCACTCGTCACTTCCCAGTGGACCGAAGTAACTGTCCATCCGAAGTCCAAAGGGCGATGGTAGATTATTTGAAGGGTGTTTGTGAGGAACGTAAGTATCGTAGAAGGCAGAAGTCACGATTAAACTCCACACGAAAATCTGCCTCGACGGGGAATCGAACCCCGGTCCACGAATTTCCGGTCCGTTGCTCTACCACTGAGCTACCGAGGGCTGACGATTAGGTGCGGAATTTAACACGTGACTTCTGCTTAGTGCGCGACGTATTGCCAATGAGCTCACAGTAACTGTCCTGGTGTTGCAGATCGGCTCACTCACTCGTCACTTCCCAGTGGACCGAAGTAACTGTCCATCCGAAGTCCAAAGGGCGATGGTAGATTATTTGAAGGGTGTTTGTGAGGAACGTAAGTATCGTAGAAGGCAGAAGTCACGATTAAACTCCACACGAAAATCTGCCTCGACGGGGAATCGAACCCCGGTCCACGAATTTCCGGTCCGTTGCTCTACCACTGAGCTACCGAGGGCTGACGATTAGGTGCGGAATTTAACACGTGACTTCTGCTTAGTGCGCGACGTATTGCCAATGAGCTCACAGTAACTGTCCTGGTGTTGCAGATCGGCTCACTCACTCGTCACTTCCCAGTGGACCGAAGTAACTGTCCATCCGAAGTCCAAAGGGCGATGGTAGATTATTTGAAGGGTGTTTGTGAGGAACGTAAGTATCGTAGAAGGCAGAAGTCACGATTAAACTCCACACGAAAATCTGCCTCGACGGGGAATCGAACCCCGGTCCACGAATTTCCGGTCCGTTGCTCTACCACTGAGCTACCGAGGGCTGACGATTAGGTGCGGAATTTAACACGTGACTTCTGCTTAGTGCGCGACGTATTGCCAATGAGCTCACAGTAACTGTCCTGGTGTTGCAGATCGGCTCACTCACTCGTCACTTCCCAGTGGACCGAAGTAACTGTCCATCCGAAGTCCAAAGGGCGATGGTAGATTATTTGAAGGGTGTTTGTGAGGAACGTAAGTATCGTAGAAGGCAGAAGTCACGATTAAACTCCACACGAAAATCTGCCTCGACGGGGAATCGAACCCCGGTCCACGAATTTCCGGTCCGTTGCTCTACCACTGAGCTACCGAGGGCTGACGATTAGGTGCGGAATTTAACACGTGACTTCTGCTTAGTGCGCGACGTATTGCCAATGAGCTCACAGTAACTGTCCTGGTGTTGCAGATCGGCTCACTCACTCGTCACTTCCCAGTGGACCGAAGTAACTGTCCATCCGAAGTCCAAAGGGCGATGGTAGATTATTTGAAGGGTGTTTGTGAGGAACGTAAGTATCGTAGAAGGCAGAAGTCACGATTAAACTCCACACGAAAATCTGCCTCGACGGGGAATCGAACCCCGGTCCACGAATTTCCGGTCCGTTGCTCTACCACTGAGCTACCGAGGGCTGACGATTAGGTGCGGAATTTAACACGTGACTTCTGCTTAGTGCGCGACGTATTGCCAATGAGCTCACAGTAACTGTCCTGGTGTTGCAGATCGGCTCACTCACTCGTCACTTCCCAGTGGACCGAAGTAACTGTCCATCCGAAGTCCAAAGGGCGATGGTAGATTATTTGAAGGGTGTTTGTGAGGAACGTAAGTATCGTAGAAGGCAGAAGTCACGATTAAACTCCACACGAAAATCTGCCTCGACGGGGAATCGAACCCCGGTCCACGAATTTCCGGTCCGTTGCTCTACCACTGAGCTACCGAGGGCTGACGATTAGGTGCGGAATTTAACACGTGACTTCTGCTTAGTGCGCGACGTATTGCCAATGAGCTCACAGTAACTGTCCTGGTGTTGCAGATCGGCTCACTCACTCGTCACTTCCCAGTGGACCGAAGTAACTGTCCATCCGAAGTCCAAAGGGCGATGGTAGATTATTTGAAGGGTGTTTGTGAGGAACGTAAGTATCGTAGAAGGCAGAAGTCACGATTAAACTCCACACGAAAATCTGCCTCGACGGGGAATCGAACCCCGGTCCACGAATTTCCGGTCCGTTGCTCTACCACTGAGCTACCGAGGGCTGACGATTAGGTGCGGAATTTAACACGTGACTTCTGCTTAGTGCGCGACGTATTGCCAATGAGCTCACAGTAACTGTCCTGGTGTTGCAGATCGGCTCACTCACTCGTCACTTCCCAGTGGACCGAAGTAACTGTCCATCCGAAGTCCAAAGGGCGATGGTAGATTATTTGAAGGGTGTTTGTGAGGAACGTAAGTATCGTAGAAGGCAGAAGTCACGATTAAACTCCACACGAAAATCTGCCTCGACGGGGAATCGAACCCCGGTCCACGAATTTCCGGTCCGTTGCTCTACCACTGAGCTACCGAGGGCTGACGATTAGGTGCGGAATTTAACACGTGACTTCTGCTTAGTGCGCGACGTATTGCCAATGAGCTCACAGTAACTGTCCTGGTGTTGCAGATCGGCTCACTCACTCGTCACTTCCCAGTGGACCGAAGTAACTGTCCATCCGAAGTCCAAAGGGCGATGGTAGATTATTTGAAGGGTGTTTGTGAGGAACGTAAGTATCGTAGAAGGCAGAAGTCACGATTAAACTCCACACGAAAATCTGCCTCGACGGGGAATCGAACCCCGGTCCACGAATTTCCGGTCCGTTGCTCTACCACTGAGCTACCGAGGGCTGACGATTAGGTGCGGAATTTAACACGTGACTTCTGCTTAGTGCGCGACGTATTGCCAATGAGCTCACAGTAACTGTCCTGGTGTTGCAGATCGGCTCACTCACTCGTCACTTCCCAGTGGACCGAAGTAACTGTCCATCCGAAGTCCAAAGGGCGATGGTAGATTATTTGAAGGGTGTTTGTGAGGAACGTAAGTATCGTAGAAGGCAGAAGTCACGATTAAACTCCACACGAAAATCTGCCTCGACGGGGAATCGAACCCCGGTCCACGAATTTCCGGTCCGTTGCTCTACCACTGAGCTACCGAGGGCTGACGATTAGGTGCGGAATTTAACACGTGACTTCTGCTTAGTGCGCGACGTATTGCCAATGAGCTCACAGTAACTGTCCTGGTGTTGCAGATCGGCTCACTCACTCGTCACTTCCCAGTGGACCGAAGTAACTGTCCATCCGAAGTCCAAAGGGCGATGGTAGATTATTTGAAGGGTGTTTGTGAGGAACGTAAGTATCGTAGAAGGCAGAAGTCACGATTAAACTCCACACGAAAATCTGCCTCGACGGGGAATCGAACCCCGGTCCACGAATTTCCGGTCCGTTGCTCTACCACTGAGCTACCGAGGGCTGACGATTAGGTGCGGAATTTAACACGTGACTTCTGCTTAGTGCGCGACGTATTGCCAATGAGCTCACAGTAACTGTCCTGGTGTTGCAGATCGGCTCACTCACTCGTCACTTCCCAGTGGACCGAAGTAACTGTCCATCCGAAGTCCAAAGGGCGATGGTAGATTATTTGAAGGGTGTTTGTGAGGAACGTAAGTATCGTAGAAGGCAGAAGTCACGATTAAACTCCACACGAAAATCTGCCTCGACGGGGAATCGAACCCCGGTCCACGAATTTCCGGTCCGTTGCTCTACCACTGAGCTACCGAGGGCTGACGATTAGGTGCGGAATTTAACACGTGACTTCTGCTTAGTGCGCGACGTATTGCCAATGAGCTCACAGTAACTGTCCTGGTGTTGCAGATCGGCTCACTCACTCGTCACTTCCCAGTGGACCGAAGTAACTGTCCATCCGAAGTCCAAAGGGCGATGGTAGATTATTTGAAGGGTGTTTGTGAGGAACGTAAGTATCGTAGAAGGCAGAAGTCACGATTAAACTCCACACGAAAATCTGCCTCGACGGGGAATCGAACCCCGGTCCACGAATTTCCGGTCCGTTGCTCTACCACTGAGCTACCGAGGGCTGACGATTAGGTGCGGAATTTAACACGTGACTTCTGCTTAGTGCGCGACGTATTGCCAATGAGCTCACAGTAACTGTCCTGGTGTTGCAGATCGGCTCACTCACTCGTCACTTCCCAGTGGACCGAAGTAACTGTCCATCCGAAGTCCAAAGGGCGATGGTAGATTATTTGAAGGGTGTTTGTGAGGAACGTAAGTATCGTAGAAGGCAGAAGTCACGATTAAACTCCACACGAAAATCTGCCTCGACGGGGAATCGAACCCCGGTCCACGAATTTCCGGTCCGTTGCTCTACCACTGAGCTACCGAGGGCTGACGATTAGGTGCGGAATTTAACACGTGACTTCTGCTTAGTGCGCGACGTATTGCCAATGAGCTCACAGTAACTGTCCTGGTGTTGCAGATCGGCTCACTCACTCGTCACTTCCCAGTGGACCGAAGTAACTGTCCATCCGAAGTCCAAAGGGCGATGGTAGATTATTTGAAGGGTGTTTGTGAGGAACGTAAGTATCGTAGAAGGCAGAAGTCACGATTAAACTCCACACGAAAATCTGCCTCGACGGGGAATCGAACCCCGGTCCACGAATTTCCGGTCCGTTGCTCTACCACTGAGCTACCGAGGGCTGACGATTAGGTGCGGAATTTAACACGTGACTTCTGCTTAGTGCGCGACGTATTGCCAATGAGCTCACAGTAACTGTCCTGGTGTTGCAGATCGGCTCACTCACTCGTCACTTCCCAGTGGACCGAAGTAACTGTCCATCCGAAGTCCAAAGGGCGATGGTAGATTATTTGAAGGGTGTTTGTGAGGAACGTAAGTATCGTAGAAGGCAGAAGTCACGATTAAACTCCACACGAAAATCTGCCTCGACGGGGAATCGAACCCCGGTCCACGAATTTCCGGTCCGTTGCTCTACCACTGAGCTACCGAGGGCTGACGATTAGGTGCGGAATTTAACACGTGACTTCTGCTTAGTGCGCGACGTATTGCCAATGAGCTCACAGTAACTGTCCTGGTGTTGCAGATCGGCTCACTCACTCGTCACTTCCCAGTGGACCGAAGTAACTGTCCATCCGAAGTCCAAAGGGCGATGGTAGATTATTTGAAGGGTGTTTGTGAGGAACGTAAGTATCGTAGAAGGCAGAAGTCACGATTAAACTCCACACGAAAATCTGCCTCGACGGGGAATCGAACCCCGGTCCACGAATTTCCGGTCCGTTGCTCTACCACTGAGCTACCGAGGGCTGACGATTAGGTGCGGAATTTAACACGTGACTTCTGCTTAGTGCGCGACGTATTGCCAATGAGCTCACAGTAACTGTCCTGGTGTTGCAGATCGGCTCACTCACTCGTCACTTCCCAGTGGACCGAAGTAACTGTCCATCCGAAGTCCAAAGGGCGATGGTAGATTATTTGAAGGGTGTTTGTGAGGAACGTAAGTATCGTAGAAGGCAGAAGTCACGATTAAACTCCACACGAAAATCTGCCTCGACGGGGAATCGAACCCCGGTCCACGAATTTCCGGTCCGTTGCTCTACCACTGAGCTACCGAGGGCTGACGATTAGGTGCGGAATTTAACACGTGACTTCTGCTTAGTGCGCGACGTATTGCCAATGAGCTCACAGTAACTGTCCTGGTGTTGCAGATCGGCTCACTCACTCGTCACTTCCCAGTGGACCGAAGTAACTGTCCATCCGAAGTCCAAAGGGCGATGGTAGATTATTTGAAGGGTGTTTGTGAGGAACGTAAGTATCGTAGAAGGCAGAAGTCACGATTAAACTCCACACGAAAATCTGCCTCGACGGGGAATCGAACCCCGGTCCACGAATTTCCGGTCCGTTGCTCTACCACTGAGCTACCGAGGGCTGACGATTAGGTGCGGAATTTAACACGTGACTTCTGCTTAGTGCGCGACGTATTGCCAATGAGCTCACAGTAACTGTCCTGGTGTTGCAGATCGGCTCACTCACTCGTCACTTCCCAGTGGACCGAAGTAACTGTCCATCCGAAGTCCAAAGGGCGATGGTAGATTATTTGAAGGGTGTTTGTGAGGAACGTAAGTATCGTAGAAGGCAGAAGTCACGATTAAACTCCACACGAAAATCTGCCTCGACGGGGAATCGAACCCCGGTCCACGAATTTCCGGTCCGTTGCTCTACCACTGAGCTACCGAGGGCTGACGATTAGGTGCGGAATTTAACACGTGACTTCTGCTTAATGCGCGACGTATTGCCAATGAGCTCACAGTAACTGTCCTGGTGTTGCAGATCGGCTCACTCACTCGTCACTTCCCAGTGGACCGAAGTAACTGTCCATCCGAAGTCCAAAGGGCGATGGTAGATTATTTGAAGGGTGTTTGTGAGGAACGTAAGTATCGTAGAAGGCAGAAGTCACGATTAAACTCCACACGAAAATCTGCCTCGACGGGGAATCGAACCCCGGTCCACGAATTTCCGGTCCGTTGCTCTACCACTGAGCTACCGAGGGCTGACGATTAGGTGCGGAATTTAACACGTGACTTCTGCTTAGTGCGCGACGTATTGCCAATGAGCTCACAGTAACTGTCCTGGTGTTGCAGATCGGCTCACTCACTCGTCACTTCCCAGTGGACCGAAGTAACTGTCCATCCGAAGTCCAAAGGGCGATGGTAGATTATTTGAAGGGTGTTTGTGAGGAACGTAAGTATCGTAGAAGGCAGAAGTCACGATTAAACTCCACACGAAAATCTGCCTCGACGGGGAATCGAACCCCGGTCCACGAATTTCCGGTCCGTTGCTCTACCACTGAGCTACCGAGGGCTGACGATTAGGTGCGGAATTTAACACGTGACTTCTGCTTAGTGCGCGACGTATTGCCAATGAGCTCACAGTAACTGTCCTGGTGTTGCAGATCGGCTCACTCACTCGTCACTTCCCAGTGGACCGAAGTAACTGTCCATCCGAAGTCCAAAGGGCGATGGTAGATTATTTGAAGGGTGTTTGTGAGGAACGTAAGTATCGTAGAAGGCAGAAGTCACGATTAAACTCCACACGAAAATCTGCCTCGACGGGGAATCGAACCCCGGTCCACGAATTTCCGGTCCGTTGCTCTACCACTGAGCTACCGAGGGCTGACGATTAGGTGCGGAATTTAACACGTGACTTCTGCTTAGTGCGCGACGTATTGCCAATGAGCTCACAGTAACTGTCCTGGTGTTGCAGATCGGCTCACTCACTCGTCACTTCCCAGTGGACCGAAGTAACTGTCCATCCGAAGTCCAAAGGGCGATGGTAGATTATTTGAAGGGTGTTTGTGAGGAACGTAAGTATCGTAGAAGGCAGAAGTCACGATTAAACTCCACACGAAAATCTGCCTCGACGGGGAATCGAACCCCGGTCCAGGAATTTCCGGTCCGTTGCTCTACCACTGAGCTACCGAGGGCTGACGATTAGGTGCGGAATTTAACACGTGACTTCTGCTTAGTGCGCGACGTATTGCCAATGAGCTCACAGTAACTGTCCTGGTGTTGCAGATCGGCTCACTCACTCGTCACTTCCCAGTGGACCGAAGTAACTGTCCATCCGAAGTCCAAAGGGCGATGGTAGATTATTTGAAGGGTGTTTGTGAGGAACGTAAGTATCGTAGAAGGCAGAAGTCACGATTAAACTCCACACGAAAATCTGCCTCGACGGGGAATCGAACCCCGGTCCAGGAATTTCCGGTCCGTTGCTCTACCACTGAGCTACCGAGGGCTGACGATTAGGTGCGGAATTTAACACGTGACTTCTGCTTAGTGCGCGACGTATTGCCAATGAGCTCACAGTAACTGTCCTGGTGTTGCAGATCGGCTCACTCACTCGTCACTTCCCAGTGGACCGAAGTAACTGTCCATCCGAAGTCCAAAGGGCGATGGTAGATTATTTGAAGGGTGTTTGTGAGGAACGTAAGTATCGTAGAAGGCAGAAGTCACGATTAAACTCCACACGAAAATCTGCCTCGACGGGGAATCGAACCCCGGTCCACGAATTTCCGGTCCGTTGCTCTACCACTGAGCTACCGAGGGCTGACGATTAGGTGCGGAATTTAACACGTGACTTCTGCTTAGTGCGCGACGTATTGCCAATGAGCTCACAGTAACTGTCCTGGTGTTGCAGATCGGCTCACTCACTCGTCACTTCCCAGTGGACCGAAGTAACTGTCCATCCGAAGTCCAAAGGGCGATGGTAGATTATTTGAAGGGTGTTTGTGAGGAACGTAAGTATGGTAGAAGGCAGAAGTCACGATTAAACTGCACACGAAAATCTGCCTCGACGGGGAATCGAACCCCGGTCCAGGAATTTCCGGTCCGTTGCTCTACCACTGAGCTACCGAGGGCTGACGATTAGGTGCGGAATTTAACACGTGACTTCTGCTTAGTGCGCGACGTATTGCCAATGAGCTCACAGTAACTGTCCTGGTGTTGCAGATCGGCTCACTCACTCGTCACTTCCCAGTGGACCGAAGTAACTGTCCATCCGAAGTCCAAAGGGCGATGGTAGATTATTTGAAGGGTGTTTGTGAGGAACGTAAGTATCGTAGAAGGCAGAAGTCACGATTAAACTCCACACGAAAATCTGCCTCGACGGGGAATCGAACCCCGGTCCACGAATTTCCGGTCCGTTGCTCTACCACTGAGCTACCGAGGGCTGACGATTAGGTGCGGAATTTAACACGTGACTTCTGCTTAGTGCGCGACGTATTGCCAATGAGCTCACAGTAACTGTCCTGGTGTTGCAGATCGGCTCACTCACTCGTCACTTCCCAGTGGACCGAAGTAACTGTCCATCCGAAGTCCAAAGGGCGATGGTAGATTATTTGAAGGGTGTTTGTGAGGAACGTAAGTATCGTAGAAGGCAGAAGTCACGATTAAACTGCACACGAAAATCTGCCTCGACGGGGAATCGAACCCCGGTCCACGAATTTCCGGTCCGTTGCTCTACCACTGAGCTACCGAGGGCTGACGATTAGGTGCGGAATTTAACACGTGACTTCTGCTTAATGCGCGACGTATTGCCAATGAGCTCACAGTAACTGTCCTGGTGTTGCAGATCGGCTCACTCACTCGTCACTTCCCAGTGGACCGAAGTAACTGTCCATCCGAAGTCCAAAGGGCGATGGTAGATTATTTGAAGGGTGTTTGTGAGGAACGTAAGTATCGTAGAAGGCAGAAGTCACGATTAAACTCCACACGAAAATCTGCCTCGACGGGGAATCGAACCCCGGTCCACGAATTTCCGGTCCGTTGCTCTACCACTGAGCTACCGAGGGCTGACGATTAGGTGCGGAATTTAACACGTGACTTCTGCTTAGTGCGCGACGTATTGCCAATGAGCTCACAGTAACTGTCCTGGTGTTGCAGATCGGCTCACTCACTCGTCACTTCCCAGTGGACCGAAGTAACTGTCCATCCGAAGTCCAAAGGGCGATGGTAGATTATTTGAAGGGTGTTTGTGAGGAACGTAAGTATCGTAGAAGGCAGAAGTCACGATTAAACTCCACACGAAAATCTGCCTCGACGGGGAATCGAACCCCGGTCCACGAATTTCCGGTCCGTTGCTCTACCACTGAGCTACCGAGGGCTGACGATTAGGTGCGGAATTTAACACGTGACTTCTGCTTAGTGCGCGACGTATTGCCAATGAGCTCACAGTAACTGTCCTGGTGTTGCAGATCGGCTCACTCACTCGTCACTTCCCAGTGGACCGAAGTAACTGTCCATCCGAAGTCCAAAGGGCGATGGTAGATTATTTGAAGGGTGTTTGTGAGGAACGTAAGTATCGTAGAAGGCAGAAGTCACGATTAAACTCCACACGAAAATCTGCCTCGACGGGGAATCGAACCCCGGTCCACGAATTTCCGGTCCGTTGCTCTACCACTGAGCTACCGAGGGCTGACGATTAG
>CALYDF020004548.1:0-16969 GCA_944474145.2 Dicrocoelium dendriticum
CAAGTGATACTTCATCCGGAGAGCTACAAATTCTCTCTCGGAGAAAGGACGAACTTTCGATCGTAAATGGGTGTTTACTTTTGGCCGAGAGAATTGTCATACCCAAAGAACTTCGCCAAAGAGTCCTTCAGCAATTTCATCGGGCACATCCTGGAATTAACAGAATGAAAAGCATTGCTCGGAGTTTTGTCTACTGGCCAAACATTGATTCGGAACTCGAGCAACTAGTAAAGTCATGTCCCAGATGCGCACTTGCTAGTAAGGCACCGAGAAAAGCTGACTTAGCTTCCTGGCCGTTGGCAACAAAACCGTGGGAACGCGTGCACGCTGATTTCTTTGGTCTCCTAAACGGTCAGCAGTACCTAATAGTTGTTGATTCCTATAGTAAATGGCCTGAGGTCTTCTGTATGGAGCGTGCGACAAGTGGTGCAACAATTAACATTTTGAGGAGACTTTTCAGTCAACACGGAATACCAGAAACCTTGGTCACTGACAATGGTTCTCAGTTCACTTCTTCCCAATTTGCCGAATACTGCGCACAGCATGGTATCACGCATCTACGGTCGCCACCGTTTCACCCTCAGTCAAATGGACAAGCAGAGCGCTTCGTCAACACGTTTAAGCGATCGCTACTAAAGATGTGGGGGGAAGGAACCACACAGGAGATACTTGATACATTTTTGCTCGTGTACAGATCAACTTCAAATCCTCAAGTACCAAACCAGTTGTCGCCGGCAGAAGCACTAATGGGAAGAAAACTCCGTACTGTGAATTCCCTGCTAACTCCGAGGTGTACTAATGAGCAAGAAAGGAACGTTCGGATGGAGCAGTACTACAACGAGCGACACAGAACTCAAGCACGCCGCTTTTACCCCGGACAGCGTGTCTTAGTAAGAGACTATCGCGCGGGAAACCCGCAATGGGTGGTAGGATCGATACAGAGAAATATTGGACGGGTGCTATATGAGGTTAATGTGGGTAATTTGATTTGGACCAGGCATTCCAATCAGCTGCGACCAACTAGCATCCCTGCGGGCACAAGCACTCGGTTACTACCGTTAGATATTCTACTAGACAGTTTCGACATGCCATCTAATCCCCAAAGCAATTCGGATGCATCCCGCACAGAAGTCTCAGAGGAACCGAAGGTCCAGACCCGGCGCTGTACTGATCGACTACGGAGACCTGTCGTAAGAATGCAGTTGGATCCAAAAATGAAGTCTTATGTCAACTTTTGCGGGGGAAGGTGTTAATGGGACGGAACCAGCCAATGAGAGCGTTTTACGCTGAGGGCTATTGATTTGGCCATAAATTGAATGTACCGTTAGTTGGACGTTAAGTAAATATACTTGCCAGCCGTACGCCGGTCTCCTGCTTTGGGAAGTCGGGCTGATCAGAGTGCACGCTAGCAGCAGATCATCGGTAGGTCAGCCGAAACCATAACAAGCATCGACTTGACGCTCTCGGTTTGCAGTTTAGAGTCTTCCACTTCGTGTCTTAAACTTTTCTTCGTCTACTACGGCCTACGCTACATCTTAATATTGCCTACGATATTCGATTAGCTTGTCTTCTCCTCTGTTTTCTTTTTTTTACCGACACTACTGTTTTATTTTATTCTTCACGTGGCCGGCACAGCGGGGACTGCTAGTGCAGGGCACTTGGGCATTGTTTGGTTGACCGTATGAATCGTGTATGTTGATTTGGCTCTCCTTTGGCACATCAAAGCACCGGTTTCCCTGTTGGATCAACGACGTTTTCGAAGGTGGAATATTCGCGGGATTTTCCTACTGTTCCGGTCCCAATTGAACTTGAACTTGAGAGCTACTCCTACCAGGTTGGTCAATGGTGAGAGGTCAGACAAACTCAGTCTCCTGGTCCTCCAGGTTGGGGGTTTGAAATGGGATGGCGTCCATTTCTGTGAAACTAAATCATTGCCACCTCCCCGCTGCCTTGCGGACAGGCTTTTGAGCCAAATGCTTTGGATGCGGACCCTAATCGTCCTCTTGTCTAGGTCTGGGTGCCCTGGCAGTATCTCAGCCCACGTACAACCATGACTATTTCTTAAAACCTCAGCCACATCCTGCATCGGTCGTCGCGCAGCTTATCAAGGGTCGCCTTATCTGCTGTATACAGCAAGGCGGATAAGCGAAAACATGCTACTGCTGGCGCCTTCTTTCTTTTCCACCTTTTTCTCTTACTCCCATCGCGGCCCCCATTACTAACTTTCCTTCTATAATTCCCAGCTTAATTGACAGCAACCGAAATGCCACTGGAGTAGAGCCATCTGAAGCCACCATTCCACAGCACCTATCCGATGCCTATCGGCAAAAGTCCCTTATAAGGCCACGCTATCCCGTTTCCATGGCGACATTCAATGTTCGCACTCTAAGACAAACCGGTCAACAGGCTGCACTCGCACGCACCTTGGATACACTGGGTGTTGATGTGTGTTGTGTGTCCGAAACTAGGATCAATGACCCTAACGGGGTTATTGAATTAACTGCACCCGGCTTATCTTCTCGTTATTGGTTGCACTCATCCGGAGACGCCGATGCAGCACTCACGGGTCAAGCTGGTGTAGGTATCATTTTTAGCCCCAAGGCTGAGCCATCGTTGGTTGCTTGGATTCCGGTGAACAGCCGTTATGTGCAGCCCGTGTGACGACATCAGCTAAGGTTGATTCACGAAGTAGTACAAAATGCTTTGTTCGTTATTTCCGCTTATGCTCCCACCGACTGCAGTTCAAATGTTGTCAAGGACACATTCTATCACGAACTGAATGCGCTGTTACGCAGTGCTACTTGTTCAGATATTATAGTATTTGCAGGGGATATGAACGCAAAAGTATGGCGTCTGAGCTCTTCAGAAGCTCAGTTGGGTGGTACTTATGGACTTAACTCCGAACGGACTGACAACGGTGAGCGTCTGCTGCAACTGTGTGTGGGGCACCAGTTGTTTCTTAATAGCACTGCTTTTAGACACTGGGCGCCGAAGTGCCACTTGGCGTCCTCCTGTAGCTGACCAGCGATGGATCCAAATTGATCACATTGCCATAAGTCACAGATAGCGTGGTTCCATCCTGGATTGCCGCTTTTACTGGAGTACCTGTGTCGACTCTGATCATGCCTTGGTACGTTGTCGTTTCTCGATGAACTTTACCGGTAGGCGCACCAAGCGTCCCCTACGATTGGAAACTGAGAAATTTTCGCGGTCCTCGGTCAGGCAAGCCTATCAAGATGCACTGCATACTGAACTTCCGCAGTCTTGTCCTAATGATACTGAGCTTCAGTGGAATAGGATCTCGGCCGCCATGCACGACGCAGGAGCATCTGCTTGTGGCACTATCCATCGTCACCGCACCAGTCACTGGATATCCGAGAGGTCGGTGAACCTGTTGGAATCTAGAAGACACCTCCCGGCTGGCTCTGAACACAATGTGACCAGACGGGCTATTAGGCGTGAACTAAAACAGAGCCTGCGTGCTGACAAGGAATCCTGGTGGACCAGTAGGGCTCAAGAAATGGTGGAGGCAGGGGCAGTAGGCAATTACCGCAAGCTCTTCCAGCTGATCCTCACCACTGGTCCCAGAAAACCAAGCGTCAGTAAGACAATCAGAGACAGTGCGGGTGCGCAGATACACAATAAGGAGCGCCGTATGGCTCGTTGGGCGGAACACTTTTAAGGTCAGTTCAGCTGGCCTCCTGCTCCCGAACCTCTTCCTACCCAGGTGATGCAGGACGAGCCATGGACGTTTAGTTTAGAGGCTTCGTCGGAGGCCTAGGTCCGAAACGCGATTACAACCCTCAATCGTTTTCGTGCCGCTGGCCCGGATTCCCTCCCACCTGCACTATTTAAGGATGGAGGTGAGGTCCTCTGCAAAACACTGACCTCCTTATTCGAATGTGTCTGGAAGGAAGAGCGTCCCGGCTAATTGGAGCGAATCGATTATATTGGCAATATACAAGAAGGGCAGTCGCACAGACTGTTCTAACCACAGGGGTATTGGCCTAACGCCAATTGTGACAAAATTATTGGCCTCGATTATCGTTCGTCGCCTCACTGCGGAACGGGAATCTCGGATTAGGGAAGAGCAGGCTGCTTTCCGCCCAGGACGTGGCTGTATAGACCATATATTCACTTTGCGTCAGGTGCTAGAGCAGCGCCACGCATACTGCAGACCGATAATAGCTGTGTTCCTCAATTTCAAGAGTGCGTTTGATTCAGTCGATCGATCGATTCTGTTCGAATTACTTGCGCGGAAAGGTGTTCCCACGAAATATGTGAACATCCTTCGTGCTCTATACTCAAACACTACATCATCATCATCATCATCATACACGTTAGCTAGAGGTGGGGAACACCTCAGCTACTGTGCCGCAATACAAAGAAAAAAGGAGAGAAAAACAACTGGTGAAAGCTGACTGAGCTACCGGTAACGGATGGGCATCGTTCCGGTAAGCTACCAGTCGGCTGCTGTGCACCCAAAAAATATTATTGTGCAAAATTATAAGGCTAAGTAATGAGATCGTGGTTGGAGGGGGAGGCCGCGTCAGGGTCTATGGTGGCCTATTGGATAGCTTTTCGACTACAAGTGGCGTTCGACAGGGTTGCCCGATTTCCCCGTTTTTGTTCAATTTCGTCGTGGATTCTATCATGGAGTGTTTCCTTGCGGAATCTCACGATGTAGGCGTTGAAGTGCTGCCCGGTGAAAGGTTAGTTGATCTAGATTATGCGGACGATATCGTCTTACTTTTCGACGATGTTGGGGCGGCCCAATCAACCCTGAACAGCCTGCCCAGAGTGGTCCCATTATTTGGTATGCACTTCGCACTTTCAAAGTGCAATGTGTTGTTGCAGGACCACCAGCCACTTGATGACCCCTTGACGCTTGCTAATGAGGAACTCGAGGTGGTTAATCATTTCACTTATCTTGGCAGCTGCGTCAGCAATGATGGGCGCATAGAAACTGACGTGAGCTCACGCATTGCAAAAGCCAGAGCTACCTTCTTGAACCTGCGGCATCTTTGGCGACAGAAGGGAGTTTCCTTTCGTCTGAAAGGCCGGGTATGCAAGGCCACAGTGAGGGCCGTTCTGCTGTATGTTATTGAGACTTGGCCCCTTCAATCTGAAGATCTGAGGCGCCTTCAAGTCTTTGATCATCGTTGTCTGCGAAGCATTGCTGGAGTCGGATGGTACCAGCGTGTCCGCAACGATGATGTGCGTAGGCGAGTATTATGTGGTGATAATCATGCTAGCTCCCTAGAACAACAGATAGCACTGAATAAGTTGCGTTGGCTCGGGCACGTGCTACGTATGCCTGGTCACCGCTTACCTAGGAGGGCCTTGTTTAGTCTGCCAGGTGTAGGGTGGCGCAAGGCTCGCGGTGGACAGAAGTTGACTTGGCAACGGGAAATGAAGACACTGACGACTAAACTGGGTACCGTTGGTCCGTCTCGCCTCCCGGGCTGGAGTCCACGTGACTCGCCTTGTGCTTGGCTCGAGACTTTACAGGACATGGCTCACCGTAGACACCAGTGGCGCGTCTGCTGCCGTCTCCTAATCCGATTGTCTGTTTAAAGTGTGCTGCTGAGTTATCTGCTGGGTAGTGGCTGATTATGACGCGTGACAGTGAAAGCCGCAAGGAAGCTGTCTCGCCAATGCCGCCTTATCTTTGAACGATAGCCAGCTGTTTGTGACGGTATGTTGTCTACACAAGGTGTAGGCGCCTTGACCCTGAATGTTTGCTTAGGGCATTAAGATTTTCAGGTAAGTGCCTCTTCTCTCCCTCTTCTTATTCTTTAGTTCATAGGTCCTCATGGTTGTATGGCAGCGAAGCATCAGTTCAAATGGCTGATGTACTGCTGTTGATGATGATGAGCTCCCTAGCACGCGGCTCACTTCCATTTCCGTTTAACAGGTTTCCTTTAGGACTACGATAACGCATCGTACACGACCATCCCATTTGCGAACTTTTCATCCCTTCACCTCATGCGTAATGACACCCCGGCCATCCATTCTAAGTAGTATCTCTTACCCCAGTCTAAATGTTGTTATCCCCTGCTTCTAGTCTCTACCTGCATCACTTTAGTATGTCTGCTAAGCTTTATCTAGCCATCTAGCTCCTGGCTGACCCCAGTTCCAAATTTATATTTTCCTATTTAGATTGTGATGCTGCGTCGCTCACAAACATCCGATCTGCCATCATTTTCCTTCCTTTTTCGCCTAATGCATGAGGACCCTTCGGCCTTACATTCTAATTAGCATTTACTTCCAGATTCTGAATGTTGTTGCTTGCTGCTTCCTACCCACATCTATCTCACTCTAGTATGTCGTTTCAGCTCTGAAGAGGCAACTAGCCAGTGCTCCATTTCCATGTTATCTTAACAGACTTCCATATGGATTTTGATGCTGCATTGCTCACAAACGTTAGACTAGCCGACATTTGGCCCCTGCACCTCAAGCTTGAGCTTTCTTTAGTCTTATATTCTTGAACTTCCACCTTGGACATTGTGATCTTGAGCTTGACGCGGTGCCTCCATATTTCCATGTTCTATACGTTGAGGTTCTCAGATCATATATACAGCAAAACAGTCTTTCTGGAACACGAAATATGAAGCTGTGCCATTCCGTACTGACAAACAAAAATGGAAAGATAAAACCGCAGGAGCCAAAACCCGGGGCAAACGAATACGCCAGTTTCTATCGATCACTGCTCTGTATCATGCACCGTAAATGCGGTTAAGGCAACTAAACGGTCTGTTGTAAAAGGCAACCTGAACAAACTGCGCCCCATGCAGTGAGGTACTTTTCTATCCACTGAAATATTCACTCAACAAAATCAGTGCACTCTCAACTGAGATAGCTGCTCTTAAAAAGGAAATGACCGTTACCAAAGCGAATATAGCAAAACTTATGCCCAACTCGCAGACATAAGGAAAAATGGCTTCGTTGATAAGCTCAAAGACGCCGGCGCCTTTCTTACTACCATCACTAATGAGATAAACGTGCGCATCCGTCGTGCCCGAAACGTGATCTTCAACGTTTCTGGCAAAATGCCTTTGGAGAAAGTCACTCGTTTACTGACGTCCATGTGTAACATCCATCTTGATACATGCAAGAGTAAACGGGTCATAAAATCGAAGATCAGTCGTAAATGTCCAATTCTTATCGCTTTCAAAACTCAAGCACTGACTACACGCTTCACTGCAAATAGATTTACCTTACGTGCAACCGCAAACCTTGGGCCTATTCTTATCAAGCCTGATCTAACGCCGCTGCAACGAGCTTTCCTACCGGATACCAATACCAAAGCAAGACAACTGCCAATTGAATCATCGACGATTTCCGGAACTACCGCTTGCTCTACGACAAGCACTAATGTGAATTTGAACCTAACTCCCCTGCGGCACACGTGCACGATAGCTTTACATACTGACTTAAGGCCCCCAGTCCTAATAGGTAAAAGGTCAACCAACCTTTTGGATTCGTCCCACCTAACGATACCAGAAGCTGAGTCAATGAACACTTTATTGCATAGCACCTCCGATATGAGTGACACAGATTCCGAACTGATCAATGTAGACATCCCGTTGATCAACTCGCTTCCCTCCCACTCGTTCAAAGAAGAAACCGCCCTCGCAGCACAACAGACTTAGAAGAAAGGCTAACAGCCGAAACACTCCCCGCTGTTACATCACCTTAACAATGATAATCGAACCCAAACAATGTCCTCGTGGTATAAGCGACTAACTGATAAGCACCAAGCAACATCTGTACTAATGGATCGCATGACGCTAAAACCATTCCGATCACAAACGCCGCCCTCCAAGTAGGTTTTGACCCAACCTTCCCCATCACTGCGCAAGCCGTACCTACTCAAGTCGCTTAACAGTGCTATCAAGCCCTAGATGTATGACAAACGACGCGGTTTCCACAAACTGATGACGTTCTATCAGTCACCGAATCAAAGTGGAAGAATGCACAACCCGCGCAGCGTCAGCGCAGTGATTCCCCCAATATCTAACATGGTTAGCTATCCGCGAGGCACGCTGCCGCCCAGTCGGCAATACAAAAAGCGCTATCCCTTCCAAACGTCAAATTCACAACCTCGCTACCAATCCCCACAACCTCTCGAAACACTTGGGAACAAAGCACCCTCCCAAGGACGACACCCTTCTGATAATCCCTACCGCCCCATCAACACGAACACTACCACGCGACCCCCGACCAGTTGCTCTCCCGAACAAAAAATATATCAGGATACCAAGCACTTCAACCGAGCTGTGCCCTCCACGGCCCCTTTTTATGGGATAAAGCGGGACGCGACCCACCTCGCCCATTCCACGAAGGGTTCTCGCCAGCCCTCTATTACCCCCAACAACTCATATGCTCACTGTAACTATCGCCGCACAGTTGGTTTCAGCCTTCCGGACAGGTTCTACAGACTATAATACTACCAAATCCTCATTAGCTGCCGATTACCATCAGATACCTACTCAACCACTTCCTGCCCATATTCCTATATCATCTCCTCCACTTTTCTCACCACCTCTATGTACCCGGCGCCAGTTGCACCCTATTGTGCAACTTGCCCCACACAACCTAACTACTTTAACTCTGCGTTGACTCATACAGCATGCTGTTTATCAACGCGCGACCTATAACACATAAGATGAACCTTATTGGCTCATTTATCTTACTCTTGTTTTCACAGCTAGTTTTCCGCACAGAAATGTGGCACCCCTCAAGTGCCTCCGACAGCCTACTTCGCATCCCTCGCTACACCACATTCTGTAACGGACGAGACAACCATCGTGGTGGCGGCCACCTTATCTATGTGCGCTACGACTGGTGCATCCGACTTCGAAGTGCTGTCTATAGGTGACCCTGAAAACTTCAATGGAACAATGGCTTATTACGGATAAAAAAGCATTGCTTAACAAGTCCCGTAGGATGGAAATTATTGCGAAAATCAATTGCATGACAAAGTAAAAAGCGTTGTGGTGGACTCACCATAGACTTATGCAGAATAGCGGAGATGTTCGCGTATTAAACGTATAAATCCATCAATCCATTGCTTAGGCGTTTGGCAAGACACCGTTCGATTGCGTTTTCTAGCCCTTGGCTAACAAGTGAGAAAATGAAATGTAAGTGAGAAAATGCATCGTCAACTCGTTTTTTTTAATATCACCAGATTGGGAGCAGAGACGACATAATTAGGAAGGGCGTTCCAAGGCTGGCACACGCAGAGGGAAAAGAAATTTCTACGGCATTCAAGCCGGCTATACTGAATTGTCAGTATCTGGGGGTGACCTCTTAGTTTAGTGTTGTGGTTCAATTCCAGCAGCGGACGGCAAATGTGGTTTGGGTTCTTCAGAATCTGGTAAACCATTATGAGATCCCCCCCGCAAAAGCCGATATCAACTGCTGTAGATTCTTAGAGATTTCAGTCTAAGCTGATAGGGCAGATGAAAGAGGCCCCTGACATTCTTGGTTGCCCTTCGTTGAGGAGTCTCGAAAGCAAGGAGATCCTGTTTTTTCCACGGCTGCCACGCCTGAATAGCATATTTCACGTGTGGGTGCACGTAGGCGTTAAGCATTTTTGGAAGTATTGAGGGTTCAAACCGACCGAAGGCTCTGCGAAGAAGGCCGAAGTGTTGATTTCCGGTTCTCGTCGCCTTCTCCTGTTGTTTTGAAGACCCGAGATCTTCCTGTACCAATACACCCAGGTCACGCGCCCGAGAGACCTTCTCCAAGGTGTGGTCTCCAAGCTTGTAAGCCCTCACCAGCTGGTGACGCAGATGTATCATTTTGCACTAAGCCATGTTCAATTGAAGCATGTTCCTGTTCGACCATTCGTAAATGCAATATAAGTCATGTTGGAGCAGATCGTGATCTGACTTGTTACTAACCGCTCGCCATATCTTGACGTCGTCGGCGAAAATCGGGGAATTTGAGGAGATAACTGAGGCCAGGTCGTTGATAAACACCGGGAATAAGCGCGGTCCCATCACTGAGCCTTGTGGGACACTACATTAAACATCACTTGGTTTAGAGAGTGATCTCCTAACACGTATTTGAAGCTTTCGTTGGTGAAGGAAGCTGCCAACCCAAATAAGTACAGGATCTCCGATTCCGTATCTCTGTAGCCGTTGAAGTAGGATGCGGTGATCAAGGCGGTCGAAAGCTTTGGAGAAGTTCAGATAGATGACATCGACTCCGACCCCATCATCGACCACTTCCGTCCAACTACCTCGTGCAATCAGTAGGTTGGTGGTGCATGACCGGTGTTGACGGAAGCCATGCTGTTCCGGTACCAAGATGTTGCATTTTTCCAGGTGGTCCATTAAAGCCTCAGCGAGGACCGCTTCTATCACGTTCGCGAGCAAAGGAAGGAGAGTCACTGGACGATAGTTTGCAGGATCTGAACACCTACCGCCTTTAAAAATAGGGGTGATAATGCCACACCTCCACATAGTGGGGACTTGTTGTTCATCAAAGCACCTTTGGAATAACTGTGACAGTGGTTCAGCTAGCTTGTTGGCCACAGCCTTCATCTGGATCCAGACAACAGGAGGTCAACTTGACCTCCTTATCGGTTGCGTATATAACCCTCCACACACATCTAGCGAAAAGATTAATGAACTCATTGAGCTTTTCACTGAAATCTCCCTCATGCCTCCACGCTAAAAAATAGTGGGTGGAGATTCCCCTGTGCTACTTATCCCCTAGAACGACCAGGCTGCCTCACTCAGATACAGAGGTTTCGTTGACTCCGTTCACGCAAATAACTGGGCCCAATACGTTCACGATCACACCAGGCTTTCTAACACCCTAGACTTTGTTTTTACACAAGGTGTCTCTGATGAAGTCGCTGGTATACTAAACAAAATACATGGCTGCGACCACAAAGTGGTCAAACGCATATTTACAATTTCTACCCCACACTGCGCCACTTCTTGTTCTGTCAAACAGTTTTGAATGTTCAACCACATTAACCGGGACAGCTTTGCGATATTAGTGCGATCTGCGAACTGGAACAACTGTTTGTTAGCTACTGAGGTAGACACAGCCGCATTCATGCCATATCTAAACTTCTGTAGCTATCTAGATCCCATTGACCCATTCACTAGCAGAAGCCGATTATAAATGACAGTGAAATCAGCCACGGCTAATGGTGTACTTAGGAAGATCCAAAGCATGCGCCATCGATACGCCAAAACTAAGGAATTCCGCAGCCTTGTTCGCATGAACGAAATCCCAACCAACTGGCGAACTGCGCAGGGCACAGCCAAGATTGCTGAAAAGGGTGCTGCCCTTAAATCTAACAATACAACCAAGTCACTCACACAACTATTCCGACAACCAAGCAATCGAAAATCTACGCCTGTTGCCTCACGGAAACTTTCTGACACATCCGTTAGCGATGCATCAAAAATATGTGACCCTCAACAGATACTTCTGCAATTCTTCCACTGACGCTAACGGGACCTTACCATCTGTGCCATCTAAGCACACCAATGATTCACTTGACACTATTAACTTTGACCTACGTTCTATCACTCGAGTAATCAGCTCACTCAAACGGTCCTCACATCCTGGTCCCGATGGTCCACCCTTCACACTACTGATACGCGGTTGCCAGGACATTCCAGTTCTACTTCTCAATATATTCACGCTTTCCATGACAAATGCGATTTATCCAGCCACATGGAAACAAGCCACCGTCATCCCCAAACACGAAAAGAGCAGTCAGGAAAACACGTAAAACTATCGCCCCAACAGCCACACGCCTATTGCTTCAAGAGTAATGGAACAAATAGTCAAAGAAATCATGCTCATCTTTTTGTTTACTCGTAACCTCCTCAATCGACAGCAAGATGGATTCCTGTCGATTAAATCCTGTCAGACTTGCCAATTTGAGTTCCTCAACCACGTAACTCGACAGCTTGACAACAAGCAAGCACTAGCCATCATCTTCCTAGACATGACAAAAGCCTTTGACAGAGTACCACATGCAGAACTCATAACGAAGCTGGAATCATACGGTATCTCCGACAAACTGCACACATGGTTCTCATCATATCTTACATCTCGCTCACAGTCAGTAATGGTTGGGGACTTTATATCACCTCCAAAACCAGTCAAAAGTGGCGTAATTCAAGGAAGCGTTTTAGGCCCACTACTATTACTGTTCTATTTCAATGACGTGTTCCAGGTTTGTAAACATGTGACACCCTACCTGTTTGCCGACGACATCAAAATTGTCTTCTCATTTCATCCGTCAAACTTGCACACCGCTCTCTCCTATATACTGTACTAATTAAGAGATCTAGCTGCATGGTGCGACACATGGAAGTTGGTATTCACACCAGTAAAATGCAATGTCCTTACATACAGATGCACCATGCCACCCAATACCTTAGTGCTACAAGGCACGCGATTAAGCAGCTGCCTAACAGTGCGGAAGTTAGGCCTACACTACTCCTGTTTGCTGAACTTCGCGGAACAAGTAGTATATCCCGCGGCAAAAGCGCGCTCTCTCATCGGATACATCTTCAAAACCATGACAATACAAGAATCTAGAACTGCACTCTACAAAACATGTGACCGGCCTCTGCTACAATACTGCTCTATAGTGTTCACCAGCCTAAGAAAATGCGATAGAATCGCTCTCGACAAAGTTCGGCGTACGTTCACAAAACGCCTTCTGGAGCATTCAAGTCTCAGCTACCGTGATCGATGCAACACACTTAAGCTCGACCCGTTATGGCTGCGACGACTGAAAACCAATCTCGCTTTCTTATATTCGCTTATTAACAATCACAATGGGAGCCAACTGACCCCTGTCTCAGACTCATACAACACTTCGTACCCCCTACGTGATAGACCCCACTTCATTATCCTATCAAGAACGTGAAGTAATGTTCGCTCCAACTGCTACCTCTACAGATACACACATGTATGGAATTGGTTACCTCTCACTATACGGGCCTCTATAAATACAAATCCGTTCCGCTTCTCTAGCAGCAAATACCTCTGCCACACAAGTTTCCAAGCTACTGAATATTAACTGTTCAGAATATGTTTTTTGAAAGTAGACCAGACCACTTATAATGGCCTTTTCTTACATTCCCACACTATTTTCTTCCGGACTCCGAATATTTCTATCTGCATGCTTCCTCCAACAAATCCCTTTGTCTTCCATCACATAGGTATCAGCCACCGGATACCGAATGCTGCTGCATTCCTTCAAATCTCCCACAACTGGCTAGCTCGAAACATCCGTCTCTGGCTAATCGCATCAACATAACTGGCTACCATCTAGATGTGGATGCCGGCTTGCCCTCAACCTTCCGAATTTCTGTTTTCATACTGGCCTCTGGACCATCTCTGCTTCACACTAATTGGCTTCCACTTGCCATCATCTGATTTCCTTCGTCTTATGCTTGAAGTCTCTGTCACATTATCATTATTATCTACTTAAGGATTCTCTAGGTCACTGTATGCTGCTTCTAACATCCATGTTTCACCTTAGTGTGGTTGCAAAGCCTTGAATAGCCACTTAGCCGGAGACGCATTCCCTTTTCATCTCTATCATCCACTATTTGCAATATGATGCCGTATTGTTCACATACATCCTGATTATCAACTTTTCATTTCCTCATCCTATACTTTAAGTCCCTGTGGCCTTACCTTCTTTTCATTATCTAATTTGAAATGTGAAAGTCCATGCCAGCCACCTCCCAGCTACGTTTATCCAACTTAAGTAAGCGTAAGACATCATGTATCTGGCTATGATGGCTGCCTAACGCTTGTCTCGTCCAACTTCTTACTAACATCTTTTGCCCTCGCTCATTTTATCTTTCGAACCATCCAGCTTCGACGACCCACCGACTTACCTTCCACAATGTAGCTCCACACCTTTGTGCGTAAGACCTTTAGTACCAGGCTAGGTTGCCTACTTATATGCTTATGTGCAAGCGAACATCGTAACCCCTTAAAATTGTTACCTTTTGCACCGCAACACTATTGGATATGCCTTTCCATCTCGCTTCCATTTATCCCATACTCCTACCACTTCTCTTAACTATTTGGCTCTGGATATCCCCTCCTCCCAGACACCACCTAACAAGAATGCTCCAACGAATTGCCTTTCACACTGTAGCTCCACACTTTCATGCGTACAATCACAAGTATCAGGCTATGATGCCTACCTATAACCTCAGCACCTCCTACTTCTTTACTAATCTCTTTGGTCCTCGCTTTCCTCTCCACTTATAGACCACCAAGCTCCTATAATCCACCAACTTTCCTTCCACACTGTAACTCGGCACTTTTGTGCGTAGGACCACAAGTATCAGGCTACGTTAACTAACTGTATCCTTATCTCCAAGCTGACATCGTTACCTCTTATAATTGTTGCCCCATGAACCACTACAACACTGAATATGCTCTTTACATCTCGCTTCCATTTATCCCATACTCCTACCACTTCTCTTACTTGTTTGGATCTGGCTTTCCCCTCCTCCTAGACACCACCTATGAACAATACTCCGACTTACCTTTCAAACCGTTACTCCTCAATTTTGTACGTAAAATCTCAAGTATCTTGCTAAGTTTTCACCAATAACCTTATTTTGTCTTACTTCTTCACTTAGTCCTTTCGCCCTGGCTTTCCTCTCCACTTATAGACCACCAAACTCCGATGCTCCGCCGAGTTACTACGCAGTAAATTCGAATAAGTTGAATATGTTTGGTTAGCTATTCAGTGTTGCTAAATCGCTCCCATTCACCTTATCATACCATTCACACCGTCATCTTATAACCGTATGTCGGGTTTTCTTTGGACTTTATGTCCAAGACGTCTTTTGTAGCGTTGTGGTATCAGGCTTCGTTTTTCTGTATAATAGTAGCTGAACGTCTTGCAGCTATGAGGCGTAATAAACGAAGCGTGAAATCAACTACATTCTCCACTGTTAAAGTCAACTCGGCTTTAGCTGACGTGCGCGATGTCCAACGCATGGACCAAATGGACACCATCATGGTTGCCAATAGTTCCAGCTCAGTGATTGGTGATAAAGAGGTTGTAAATCCTACATCAACACCTGACCTAGTTGCTATCATTCCTTCTCAGGAATGCAACGTCATGCTTAATGACCCTCTTACTGAAGCGACGCTAAAAATGCACGCATTCGAAAATCAAGTGAATTTGCTAAAAAGCGACATAATGAACATCAATGAGACCTCGAAGAAGGTGATGCGCCTAGTACACCTGTCGGGCATACAAAAACCTGAAAATTCATCAGACCTAAACCAAATTGGCATGCTCTTGAACGTAATTGCCCAAGAAGCCAAAGAGCGCTTGCGTCGCGCTAATAATGCCATACTATTCAATGTCCCAGACCGGTTTCCACTTGAAAATTTGCTACGTAAGCTTCTAAACGTCTGCGAATTGCCGCTAGATTGCTAAATGCTTAAGAAAGATTCCCGGCCGAACATGTCCTATCATGCTTAGACTTGTAGGTCCGGCGTTTGCAACACACTTCATGATCTCCAGCTTTCTCCTCAAACAGTAGGCTAACTTCGGTGCTATACAGATCAGAGAGCATATGATCTCCTTACAAAGATCGATGGCGCGCACCTGTACATCATCATCCAACACAAAAGCCCGACCTGAAACAAAAGATGCATCGCCCGTCACATGCTTTACACTACTGTGTGCTGTTGATTTAGATTCATCACAACCACAACAGCAACGACAGTGTGTCTCCCCCAAAGTGACTACACCCAAATCCGGCTCAGATCGAGATACTGCAACTACTGCAGAAAGTGAAACATTCAGAGCGTTCTCCAAATGTGACTCTGATATGTGCGATTCTGATACTGAACCAGCAATCCTGTCTATCGCTTCGCCCGCTACTCCCACCATCAGGAGTGAACGCAACAATGCGGATGCATCTTGCGGAAATCCACATATACCCTGTAACGCACGTCTGCTACCCACACCTACAACAAACCCTGTAAAGATTCGCAGGACTCACGAAACCCAGTATCACAAAAACGTTAACAAGAAAGTACCTGAGTACCGGATGGTGCATGCCAACGCTTGGACTCAGGCGAGGCAGTCGGTAACCGTAAAACCATCTTCCCCAAGATATCAGTCGTCGATGGGGTCTGTGTTCACGGCTAGGCTACGCCAGCCACCAACTAACCGTTACCTACTTGAAGCTCCCAAGTTGGTAGCCCGCGCCCCGACCTCTCAACAATCGCCCAACGCACGTGGATCGATACCATCTGTTCCTGGGCATAGCTCTTACGGTACTCCCTATCGAACAAGGAGTAACAAAGCTGCAGACTCCTCTCTAAACAACCAATTCCCAAAATCTGGAAAGCCACAGTTCGTGAATCCGCATAACGTAACCCCCTTTACCACCGTCCCTTTTTATGGGACATTACAGGGTACGGTCCACCGCGCCCAATCCATCAAGAGCTAGCATCTGCTCTAATTTATCTCCGGAATCTCCTATGTTCATTAAAACCCGCTCCAAACCGCTGGTTTCAGCACTTCGGGTAGCTCCAGCAATCCCCAAGTTTACTCTTGGCATGTCGATGGCAAATATTCAGTAGTACCAAACTTTGCCATCCCATGAACACACATGTGCGAAGCGTTCACTTACTAAACGCAACTCTATCTTCCCCAATTCCTCAGTGCCCCCTTCCTCTCTCACAAACGTGAAAATTGCCCACGTTAACCCGCATTCAACGCTCTCACATAGCGATCCGCTTTCGCGGTCAAAGTGCCTTGACGATCCGATCTTTCCCCATTGCGATGTTTCATCTATCCACACTCTTTCCACACTAAGGACCTTATTAACCCCCTTCCCTTCCCCCCTCCCATCTACGTCTTATCGCCACCTAACCAACCCTGAACAGGAGCTGACAATAATCTACTGCATGACCTACGACA
>CALYDF020004549.1:0-16855 GCA_944474145.2 Dicrocoelium dendriticum
CCCTGTTCTCTTTTGGTTACCTTTCTTTCTCTGCGTCTCAATCCAAAACATTTTGGCCAAGTCAGTCCTCTGAGGCTCCAAATGCCTATAGGTCTCAAGTTAAGACCTCTCTTATTTTGAGCTCCGGCTGCCATCGACTCAAGTTCTCATTGGTATAAGTTACAACCTTATGATACTCTTCTTTGTCTTAATCATTATCTCTATGCTTGCTAACGCCTACCGAAATCCGAATTTCCGGTCTCTGATTGAGTTTGGCTCTCGGCTCCACTATCGTGTATCTCAGCTCACATTAACGTCTTCTTCTAATGTTTGGCGTCTCTCTTCGTTCATATCGCAACTATTCATTGGCGGTATAGGTACCACTCTATTGATTTCAGTCAGCACAACTTTACCATAAATTTTATATTTATACAATAACGTAGTCCTGTTCAATTTTGTTGGCAGTTTGCCCGGTCCGTTTTTCTTCTCACCCTTGTTCTACAGGATAACATTACCTGCACCGAACACCGCTGAGGACGTACCTGCGACGCTCCCATGGGCACGGATTCAATAAAGAACAAAGAAAAATACCCGCACTTCATAATCATGACACACTAAAGAACCTAGGAAACTGATCAATTCAGTACAAGTCACCTGAGTCGTCCGACTTCAACAGCTTCGACCACTTGTAATGGACTCCGAAGGCGACTACACAGTCATAGGAAACGAATTGGCGTTACGTGACTGCAAATACACGCGAGGGTAATCGGCCAGATACAATCATGCCAATGTTATATCAACAGCCGGCAGTGTTCCAGGATGTGGTGGGTCTTCGCCTGGCAAGCGTTTTCCCTACAAAAAGCCACACATGTCTGTTTAACAACACTGCGACGTGGCGGATGTGACTCGCCACTCAATAAAGTCACCGCCCCAAACATTGGCAAGTTGACCGACACGATATTTACAAGTTCTGTGTATACATCGGCTCTCTCACGAACACGCCTACATATCTGATTAGTGACATACCACTATTCTTAAGTATTTTTCACCCGTTTCCTCATACTTCACTCACTGACTTACATTGCTTACGGGACCTCATCGGACTAGTTCCTCTTCAAAATACCATATAAGTGATCTGATTACTATCGTTACCTCTCGCCTTCTGTGTACATAGACTACCTACAACATTTGTGCACTATGGGCCCAGACTACTGTTTCCAACTGTACTACTCCCACTGTTGGTGCTGCTTATTCCGCTATCACATACAATAGTGCAATATGCTGATCATGCCCAAACGGCGTGTCTCGCTTTGTCGAGAATAAAATATTTATTTATTTATTTATTTATACGTTGGTCCATTGACGTCCAGTTGCGGGGAATAAGAACGAGCCGTCCTCTTAAATGGCACAGGACTGATGATCAGGGTTACCGTAACACACGTACAAGTGTCTTCCTAAATAAGTGTATAAGCATGGATAGATTGGATGAGCCATACCATTTCTAAGCACGTTAAAGTTGCAAAATTAGGAATGCATATATTTGTACTTAAGTATATGCATTCATTTTCCGACTGCATTAGGTATACATAAATATACGCCTTATTAACCTATATCCATATATATATGGGATTGAGGTTAATAACGCATACCTTTATGTATACATAATGCAGTCTGAAAACGAATACATATATTTAGGTACAAATATATGTATTCTAATTTTACAACTTTATATATATCTATCATACGTTTCGCTGGAATGTTTGTCTCACTTACCTTCAATGGCCTGTTGAAACACTCAGCGACCCTATAGGCATACACTAGTGACCAAGAGTCTGATTGGAATGGCTACATCTGGCCACTGAGTCTCTTCTAGCGCCACCATCTGTCGGTCGTCGTAAATTCGGCATCTCTGTTCAGAAGAAGCTAGTGGCCAAAGGCCCCATGCGTATGTGATGATACAGTGCTTGTTAGGAGCCACTCCGTATCTTAATAACCTTTATTCCTTTAGAATATCTGCATCCAAACTTTCCGCTGCTCTGCCACTAATTGATCTTTAGTTCTCTCTCGCGGCAACCTATATATTTTCACTTATTCTGCGCTCCATCTCATTTTACGATAGCTACGTCCTGTTCATGCACCTGACAATCACTACCAATACTCTAACACCCTTCGCTCCCTTTCCAAGCAACTATTGGCTCAAACTAAACCGATACTTCGTACTTTTCTTACTGGTACAACACTCTTGTCTCTGCGCAGGCGTTAGTAATCCACCCAGACGGCTAAGGATTCTATAAGATGTTCAAAAGACACTTTGAGCATAATTATTATTGCACAGTGTACATGCTTTTGTCTCAAGCCCAAATGTTGTAACATAAGACATTGACAATGTTCAACGCCATGCCTGTTCTTGCGGTCTTCTCTCGGCTGTCCCTCACTTTCCCTTTTCTCCGAGGTCCGGAACTTCTTGGAGATCTGGGCTTGGACTGAGGAACAGTTTTGGCCCAAGACGGACGTAACAACCCACAAGGGCATACATGGAGCATGGTAGAACCCTGAAAGGGCCCAGCTACAATCACCACAACCCTTGTCCAGTAGGGAGAACTGGACATATCCTCATGCTCCCACACATTATACATCTGAAAAAGCTGGACAGCGGATAAGATGAACTTTTGCTCACCTGGACATACAACAAGATGATTATTCGCGATGTCCCTCTCCTCCACCGACCCCAAAAATCATGGCGACCCCGATCAAAGTACCTGTCCAACTAACAGAGGAAATTAGGAGCCATTATTCTGTGAAGAACCGAAGGTAAAACCAGTCGTCAAGCGGCTTTGCCAGTTCAACATTAATGTACAAAATGCTTTGCGGCAGTGTTGCAGGACGTGGTGGGTTTTCGCCTGGCGAGAGTTCTCCCCATAAAAGCCACCAATGTCTGTTTTACAACACTGCGACGTGGCGGATGTGACTAGCCACTGAATAAAGTCACTGCCCACAACTACATACTGGCAAGTGGACTAGACCCACATATAAACTCTTCCAGCCACCGTTTCAACTAAACACGATTGAACCCGATGTATCGTCGTGATACACATCTGTTTTTCAACCTTGATCATGCCTGAGTTGGTGTGTCACTATGAATTTGAGAATGAATTTGGGAATATATATATGTATTTATATATATAGCAGGTTTCATCAACCCTTTATGTACCTTAAGCACGTTCATTCTTCCGTTTTGAACATTTAGTCACCACATATTAACCAGGGACCGACATGCATTTTCACTCCTCCTTCATCTTAGATAACTTAACTTACTGCTCCCCAGGCATACAGAAATGCAACTAGCGCTTTCGCGTTACTTTTCCTTCATAAATACGCATTCCATAACAAGCCCCATATGTAATTAGGTGTGCGCACACTGCATGGTTATTTGCCTATTCGTGCCACATCCGTTTACCCCGTTATTTACATATTATTCTCACACCCATTTCCGTTCTTGTCCACCCATTTCTCGAAGTACGCTAACCTTTCTGCCTAGTCGTTTCACAAAAAGGAAATAACATAGCAGCATGTGAGGTATGCAAGATAATCCTTTCCCCTTAAATTTAAGTATATCACTCTTCATATACTCCCTTAAAGTGGCTATTCCTCATTTGCTGACAAACCGAGTGCACTATTTATTGATCCAATAACCTAGGTCCAATTAAGATCCATTTATGCAAACGGAAACTTCGTGCACCTGCTACCAAGGTTACAGTAAACTGTAGTACTATAAAAGCCACAGGACCCCAATTCCTCTATATATCCGCTACTGGTTTATTTATATGATTTACAAATTATTTAACTACAAATAAATACCCTACGCTACCATTATACTCTCTGCCGTGCCGGTTGACCTTGGCGCACAAACCCGTTCCCGCCAGATGTGAGATTCCTGGTTCCCATCCACTACGATGACAGTTCAAGTTCAAGTTCAGATGGGAGCGGAACGATAGGATACTCCCGTGAATATTCCTTCTTCTGCGTGTCGTCGGATCGGAAATTGACAGGTCTACTTGAGATGTTGCAGAGTACAAAAAAGACCGCATCACACCCAGTCCAACCAATTACTGCCCACATTTTCCTGCCCAGCATTCCCTGCCAGGCCGGTTTATGTGAAGTAAAAGAGTGAAGGGTAAGCTACGAAAACAAGAGGAGGAATGTCAGCTAAATAATGATACTACCAAGGTGAGAAGAAAATTAAGAAGAACGAAGGGAAAGTTGGAGACATAAGTCGGTTAGGAGAAGGGGAAGGTTTGGTGCTGCCACCCGAGCATCTAACTGACGCTCGAAACCCTCTACCTTAGACTCCGTAACCAGGTGCGTCGGAAGCGAGTTCCAACGTTCAATAACTCAACACGACAAGCGAGTTTCCGTCCTTACCCGGTCAGAACGCTGTTTGTGCAGCTTCAACAGGTGATCTCGGAGACTAGGCAGCTTGGCGGGACTAAATAGTGTTACGTGTTCAACCAATGATCGCTCACTATGACCGTGAACCTGATTGGCCCTACACACACACGTAGATAAGCACGCACACACGCACTGAAGGACACACCCTAACATTCCGTGCTCACATGTAAACCGTTAAGTGTTCAGTACACTGTGCGCCAGACTGACGCGTCTTCTTGCTTATTCGCTACGAGCTGAAAAACGTACTTGCGGTTAGAGTCCAGTCGTGATAAATAGCCAGGACAGTTCCGGACCGACCTTACCCGTTACCATCCGGTAAGTGAGGATCAAGGCTCCTCTAATTCTCCGGTAGTGCACTGAGTACATACCCAAGCTAAGCAAACGTTCGGGATACGTTTGCCCCCGTAATTATTGCATTAACCTTGTACCCACTTGCCAAACCCTTTCTAGTTCCATTTTGTCCCTTACAAGACAAGGTGGACAAGCCTGGATACAGTACTCCAATTAAGGTCGCACAAAAGCTGAGAACAGTTTCACAAAAATATTGGCCGTTAGGACACCAAAGGAGCGGCGAATATACCACATCATACGGAATCCTCTACAAGCAGCCTTCATCCAATTTTCCCCTGATTTAAGCAATGAGGTATGGGTGATACCTATATCAACCCGCTGCATGACCACAGGGAGTTCGCTTCAACCAACTACATAGTGCGTGAGGGTACTGGCACCTCCAATGCGAAGAACAGAACATTTCGCCTGAGTTATGGGCATCAACCATAAGGTTGACCAATCCCAGAGCCTATCCAAGGCACTCCGAAGTGCCTCAGACCAACCAGGGATATCCACAATATACCAGAGCTTGAGGTCATCAGCAAACAATAGCGATGATACTCCAAGCTCCTGGGGCGGGTCATTGACATAACTAGCGAAAAGCAACGGCCCTAGATCTGAGCCCTGCGGAACGCCATTAAGAACAGCTTGTCTAAGCAGGAGGCTAGGCCCCACGCGTACACACTGTTTTCTGCCATCTAGGAAAGCAGAAATCCCTTTAAGGGCGGCTCCAGATGTCCTATACGATCTCAACTTTAATGAGAGTTGTTAATGTGAGACAGTACCAAAGGCTTTCGAGAAGTCATCGAGAAGCACGTCGATGGCATGACCTTTGTCTACTGCCTCAGCCCAGCTTTCACGAGCTACAAGTAAATTTGTCAAGCGTGAAAGTACCTTACGGAGTCCGTGCTGGGCCGCACTGAGAAGGTTAAACTTAAGCAGGTGATACTCCACTGAATCCCTGACCAATTTTTCAAACAACTTAATTACTACACTTGTAAAGCTGACAGGCCGGTAGTTCGCGGGCGGAACTCTGTCCCCGCCCTAAAAATCGGACAGATGATTTCCTTCTTCCATTCCGAAGGTAAGGCACAGCTGTCGAGTGATATTGTAAACATGCATGTCAGAGGGCCACTTAGCTCAGCGGCCAATCCATGCATCAGCTTGGGATGAATTGAATCAGGGCCAGAAGCTTTGGAAGGATTTAGCCCTTGCAATAGCCCGAAGTCTTGTGTCTCCGTTATGCTCATTTCAGTTAGGCAAGCATCCTCTGAAACTTTTGTAACCATCTCAAGCTGAGGTAGAGAGACCACATGAGAAAAGACACCAGTATACTGTTCGCTAAGTATACAGGCACTATCATAGCCGGTATGCCCATGGGTCCCGTCCACTCGTAGTAAAGCCGGCATAGACGAGTTTGTACCGCTAGGTCTTTTTACGTAAACAAAGAACTACCTTGGATTTGTTACGGCTGCGGCAGCCAAATCCTCCTCCTACTGAAGACGAAGAGATTTAAGATGCTGCTTACATTTATTTCTAACCGCTCGATTGCTTTCGTAGGTGCTGGTTGATGAAGCCGCTTGGTAAGTTTGCCAGCTCTTAGAGCGCTTCCTGATCAGGTATTTACCTGTATGATCTATCCATAGAGGCTGGGCCTATGTCACACTTCTCTTAGGGAGTGGGATGTAGGGAGCAGAGATCTCGGTGAGGTATGCCCTAATTTTCTCCCAAGCTGTCTCTTTGGTGTCAGCCACGATTATCGCACAACGCAAAAGTGATGCTTTGTCTCGCATTGCGTTAAAGTTCGCCCGCCAAATATTTTGACATGCCTCATCGGTGGCTTGATGACACTTAGTTAGAGCACATCGAAAGGATACGCAGACATGGTCACTGGCTCCTAGAGGACAGTTGTAGGTAATAGCACTTAAGAAGTCGTGTGACGTCGAAAAAATGAGATCAAAGTTAGACGGAATTTGGTTGTGCATAATTCTAGTCAGGAGGTCCAGGAACTGATGCAAAGGCAGTTTTAATGTTAGTTCCAGGAGATCCGAATCGAAAGTGACCACCGCGGAACCGCAAGATAGATCCGCCCAGCAGACTTCAGGGAGGTTGAAGTCACCCAGTATTAGACATCTATGGGCAGCCTGAGTACGAATAAATTCTATAACCTCCCTGGAGATACTTCCAGGACTTCGATGTACCACTACAACTGTAAAGCGAGCAGAGGAAGTGCACACAATAGTCGAGAGGGCTTCAACAATTTGTTCCGGCGACTGGAAAATAGGTCCTCAACGCATTAAAGTTTACAAATCACATAAAGAGCGACTCTCCCACCTTGGCGGCCAACGGAGCGATCGCATCAAAGCAGTGCGTGGCCAGGAAAACATACTTCACCGTCTGTGATATCCGGGGACTGCCACGTTTCGGTGATAGCAAGTATGTCGGGACGAGATTTGTCTAAAAGTAGACCCACCTCGTGTACCTTGTTCCTTGGCCTGCACACATTACTAAGCACTACCCGAATGAACTCGGCACGACAAGCCCTGGGTCGCACGCTACCAGGAGAGGTTCTGGTAGAGCAGAATTTGACTTCCGGCTGACCAGCTGAAAATCCACATGAAGAAGGCCTTGCTCACCAGCCGCCCGCCTGCTCTTGAGGCGTTTGATGGCTTCCTTTAACTTCAGTCGAGCTGCCAGTGGGAGGTCCGGCTGAACGCTGACATTACTACCCTTGAGTTTGAATGCAAAGCGCATTAACACTTTGCGTTCCTCCGGGGTTGAGAGGACTACACGAAGTAGTCGGGTTCGCGGATTTTGCGTGTCTACAGGGACGTTCCCCAATCTGGTTATTTTCCCGATACTGACACCGGGGAAACCAGGTGGAAGCATCTTGTTGACGCAGAGCTTGAACCACTGGGGGTCATCCAGCATGCGTTCTTTTGGAGGAGCTGCCGGAGATGCAGCAACCTTACGACAGATAACGCTACTATCAGTAAAAGAATCACCTCGACTAGGCGTATTCACTCCTTGCGTCTTCGAAGCGACCTCAGTTTCGACCGGTTTGACAGATGACACGGCGCGGTTCTTCGCCAAGTGATCTGGAGTAATGGAGGTTGCGACTTTATCCTCTGCCTCCAACTCCTTCACCGGTCTAGTCTTTTCAGACTTTGCGGGTATCGCCCAAGTCCACATGGCGCGTTGCTTCGCCAATGGAACTGGGGTGATTGGAGTTGGAGTTTTGTGTTCCACCTCCAATACCTTAATGCTTTCAGTACCTTCAGGATTTGGGGCAGCCTTATGGACTTGCTTAGCCTTCTTGCTCTGGCATTTATTGGGCCCAGGGGCCATAAGTTCGGTCTCGCCTTGGACGGATTCCAGTGCGATAGCAGAGGCCCCTTTAGAGGCATTCTGGACCGCTGGGACACACGACACGGAAGCCATCACCTCAGTCTGATTTTTATGGACAGCAATTGAGGTTAGTTGCGTGTCTTCCTCCAATGAGCCGACATAAATACAGACTCCCATATTGCTCATCAGTAACTCCACTTTCCGATCAAGAGATGTGAGGAAAGACCACAACTGCTGGTTACCCAGCCCGAGGTTGCTCGATGTCTCCTCAGTGACCTCAAGACGCGTTGATCGACGGCGACGGCATAGAAGACAATTGAACAGCATGCTATCACTAGTCGAAAGTGATTCGTACTGATCAGGGCTCAAATCGGTACAGGTCTCATGGTGCCAGCAGTTGCATACATAGCACTGCATGCCACCAGACTCGTCCGTCACGGGCTTTGAGCAGCTTCCGCTGCCGCATACAATATTAGGTTCACTGATTAATGCAGCCGAAGACACATTAGCGCCGGTATTCAGTGAATCCGACATGGCATCTTCAAAGAGTGTGAAACAAGTATCCAAAGGTAAAACCGACAAGCTGTAACCTGCAGGGCAGTCAACAGAAACAGTTATTGGTTAAACATGAAGCAAAACGGAGTACAAAACACAAACATACCGGAAAAATAGTCAGAGGATAAACCGGAAAAGATGGACGACGTTGGTAAGTACCCGAAAACGGGCACGAAGTACTCCGAGGAAAACGATGCTCCAAAATTCTTCGGATCAAGCGAAATTTGACAGAAGTCAAATTTTTGCACGGCACTTGTAAACACTGTTCCGGAACTGTTCTTTGAAATTAAAACCCCAAAAAGGCAGCACGCGCAAAAAGTTCAATTTACCGCCAAGGAGGAGGAAACCGCCAAGTGATTTCCATTACTCCTGTAGTCTAACAAAACAACCAAATATGATATGGCTGGCTAGCCGAACAACCTCCTCGTGGTGCCAGCTGGGTGGTTCGGGTTTGTCCCGTTCCAGCAAATGGTTCGGCGGCAGTGTTCCAGGAAGTGGTGGGATTTCGCCTGGCAAGCGTTCTCCCTATAAAAAGCCACAAGTATCTGTTTAACAACACTGTGACGTGGCGGATGTGACTCGCCACTAAATAAAGTCACTGCCTTTTCCCTTTTTCGGAGGATCATTCACACATCACGGACGTCATCTGATTCAAAGCGTTCCATTGATTCCCCCTTTGATGGCGAACACAACGAACAAAAGCACACACAGTTACATTTACCTACTCACACAACATGTCCCATTCCAAATACACAGTTAAACATCGTTTTACATCTCAATACGCACATAAATTCCCATGCTATTGGTCAAAATGTACTAATTTGTGCGATTGCTGATCATACATGTCTGTCATACCATGATCACGCCCTTGATGGTGTGCCTCGCAGTGACGAGAATAAAATATTTATTTATTTATTTATATTCACCTTCTTTAATACAAAATATACACCGACTTAACATATGCATCCTATATTTACAAACCGCCACCTAATGGCAACATCTCCAGTTGGCCTAGCATAGCTACCGAACAAACCCGCTGCCCGGTACTCGCAGACCTAGCAGGGTACTTTAACGATGCTGACGTTGGTTGATTGGTCAGACTAGAGTGAAACAACTGACCTCGACTCTGTTATTCTAAGCTGGTATTTCTTCAAAAATGTGTTTTAGTGTGCTAGATAGCTATCAACCGCTTGCCACCGATTCGAATGCTTGTAACTACTGTTAACGCAATGCTACCAACTTGGTAAATTATTAAGACAAAAAGAAATCCGCACCCGTATGTCCACTACTGCACAGTGTGCGCACAGTACTGCTGAAAGCCAAATTTAGGTCGCCTGATTTCATGGATGCCGTATTTAACTAATTCGCAGTCTTTAAAGTCCGTTAAAAACATTGGTTTTCCGCCAGTTATACCCTAAATGCTAACCGTTGTGACAAGTTTATCGGCACGTGCGTCAATTAATAGCCCATGGGTTATCTTATGCGTGTCCTTGGCGTACTGTCTATGTATTGTTGGACGCAAAACTGAACACAGAGATGTGCAGCAAAACGGTTTTTAAATGAATGCAAAGTAGTGCCAAGCCAATCAGCTGTGCACGCTGTGTTGCTAAAGTGCCCACATTCAACTCGCGTTCCTATGTGTCTACGTATCGATGGTGAAATATCCATGTATGTCATGCATGCAGCTATATTTGACTTAAACATCCATAACACAATGCAACTAAAGTAGAAATTATTCACTACGAGTTATAAAATATAAGCGTACTATTTTTGAGCCCATTTATTAAAAATACCTGCCGTGTGCTGATAATCTCGTCCTGGACTACTTAATTAGTCTCCTATTGTGCCGATATTTTTAGCCTCGGAATTTTTATGTGAAACGCCTTATTAATATAAGGAAATATATAATACTAGGAATTTGTGAGTTTCATAGCAGTTAAAACATCATAGCAGACGTATTTAAGTGGCTGCTTTAACAGCGAAGGTTTTGTGAAACCATAAGAAACCTGTGCAGAATTGTTGTACCTATGAGTTATCATGTTATCCATACATATGGACAGCGAGCCCATCCATTGAAGCGTGCTTTCAGCCACTCGCCGAGAAGCAAAAGGAGATGAAGCTAAATGTCTTTATTTAGCCATGGATTTTGTTAACTAATGTTCTAAATCATTAGCGGCGCTGTCTAGTGCGTAAAATCTTTCTTTTTAACCGTACCTTCTGTCGCCCAAGTTATATTTAGATCACCATGAGTGACGAATAATTCGTCACTGTAGCAGTACATACTTACAAGTTTGTAATCGATTACCGCGTTTCGTTGACGGAATATGCATCCTTTCCGCGAGACCAGTAAAATCGTGCGAACCGTGTGAGTGTTGTAACGCTCTAAATCGCCAGACTTTCGGCCCTCAGCAATCTAAATGTACACCTTATGGACGACACTTTGGTCACCCAAAATACATTCCAAAGCACCCTGAAATTCAGAAACAAAAGTTACACGATTAAAATATCGTAAACATGAAGCGGAAATCTACCTACTAATTGGAATTACGCAATGCAGTAGTCGTAAAGCCAAAGCCTAAATGATGGTGAATGATCAAACCCCGTCCAAACGAAACTAAATTAGGATGACTTTTAGCCAAACAGTATGCTTTATCTGATGCTATCTCACCATATATCATGAGTGCGCTGCTGTCGGAACCTTTATACTACTAGCACCATCCTCGGAGTCAAATGCTATTACAACGCACTTGGGTCTAATTATCTCAGCAGTAAACGTGCCACTGATGGAGCCTTTATACAACCAGCACCAGCCTTGGAGACGTGTGCCATTACAACCCATCTGGGTCCCACTACATAGACATCAAATGTGCCACTGATGTAGTCTATATACAACTAGCGCGAGCCTTGGAGCCGTGTACTATTACAACCCACTTGGGTAAAATAACATTGGCACCATATGTGCCACTGATTGAGCCCATATACAACGAGCACCAGCCTGTAGCCGTGTGCTATTACAACCCAACTGGGTCCTATTACACTGGCAATAAACGTGCCACTGATGGAGCCGCTAACATAAGACAACAAGCTTTAGAGCAGTGTGTTATTACAACCCACTTGGGTCCTATCACATTGGCACCATATGTGCCATTGATGGAGTCTATATACAACGAGCGCGAGCTTGGTGCTATTAAAACCAACATGGGCCCTGTTGCGTTGACACCAAATGTGCCACTGATAGAGCCCATATACAACGAGCGCAAGCCTCGTAGCCGTGTGCTTTGACAACCCACCTGGGTCCTATTACACTGGCAGCCAAGGTTCCGCTAGTCCATTTAACTGTTAAAAATGCTTCTATCCCAAAGGAGCTCAGAAACCGCAGTAACAACGGTGCATTGTATTTAACAGAAAGCAAGAAGAAAGGTTCAGCGTTGTTCAGTATATTCGTGACTTGGACGCGCATGTCCCATGCGGGTTATCATTACACAACATCGTATTCATCGGCTGAAACATAATAGCAGTGCAACCGTATAGCCCACTGTCGGGTACTTGGATGAGTTTTTATCTGAACAAGTTTTTCCTTCTCAGCGTTTTCTTTACTGGGCTAGCATCCATGTCAACGCTCCAATAACGTGAATATTGAAGTATAAGTTGCACAGAATAACTTACTTTGGCACCCCATTCTGCATATTACCTCTGGTTGAGGAGAACTAGACGGCTCAAATTCGACAAGCTGTCGATGAAAGGTAAGAACAAAGACCACCAGTACTAAGTGCATGTGCGATATGGTGGGTTACGGTTTGTTGATGTATACTCAGATCGGCGGTAATCTCATCACTAAAGGAACTTATCGTCTGTCAGACGGCGAATGATGGGGTGTCGCTCACAAAGGAAGTGGTTAACTGGGTGATTGTGAGACAGATCAAAGTTTGTGACTTTCAGCTTGCGGAACGTTCTAATGAGGTTAACGCGAGCTTTGCAGTTAGTATCATGTTAGCTGAAAACTTTATAATAGTAGAAGCGAAATCCTACTAAACACGTCTCCTTCCTGTACTTGTTGACTTTCGACGTAGCGGACCCATAGATAAATGACCCGGTTGTACTTCACCCGTGACAGATTACACTTTCTGCCGCAGTAGCATACGAAATTGACGCAATGAAGAAGCATGAAGTCTGAAAACAAACTATTAAACTCATCAAAACTGTCAAAATATAGCCAAAGGAAGCTTCTCCGGAAATCAGACTCCATGGCGTACGGATTCCAAAATACTGTTCGTGCCGCGTATCTGGTTTCCGACATATATAAAAATTCGCAATAACACATTTGCACAGATTCCGACACATTTAAACAAATGCAATGGCACATTTGCGCAGAGTTGAATAAAACTGCGAAGGCAGAAAGCTATCCGGGAATCATGCCATAAATGACACTAAACTAATTATTGCGACTACGTCGCAGCAACAAACCACGCCGCTATCCAAAACTCAGATGTGAGAGTCCCGGTCCGTAAACTTTTAAGTCGAAGGAGCATTTTAATGAAACTCTATGTCCACATACGTAAGCAAGTTTAGATGGTAACATTAGTTGTTATCTAATTTCTATCTTAATGGGTCATGAGCATTAGACTGCAGCTTGCTGTATCAAAGGGGACCGTCCTATCCGAAACTGGCGCGATCTTTAATGCAGGCTGTCGTTCATTAGCACATCCGGTTTCTGCGTTCTCAAAAAGTAAAGGTTGTGTTGGGTAAACCTCTTGCGCAACGTGTTTGTAAAGAGGTCAGTACCTCCAAAACTCCAAAAACTGATATGTACTATTCCCAGTTTGCATAGTTGAATACAAGTGGTAAAGTTGAAATATAACTTTAAGTGAGTTGTTTCAAAGAAAACGGATTATAGAAAATGGTATAAGGAATTCCGCGGTATGTACTTCAACAAGCATTCTACATTAGTAATAAACATTACTATGGGTTCAATGGCCTAAAATATATCTCCTATCATCCTATTATCCTTCATTTTAATGACTTTCATTCCCCTTTATCTTTTCATTTACTTTCTACTTCTTTCTTACTTTACGTAACCTACACAGCGCGGACTGCTAGTGCAGGGAACGTGGGCAGTAGTTGGTTGATCTGGGTGTGTTTCGGGTGTTTCGTTTTAGATCTATCAAGAACTAATACCTTATCATTTCCTGGCTCAACGATTTGCTCAAGAAGGAACAATCAAGGGATTTTCCTATCGTTCCAGTCCATCTGAATCTGAATCACCTACAACCGTGTGTACCGGAATCACACTGCCGAAAGAACATCATTTCCAAGTGACGGATTGGACGCTTCGGTATCAAACGGCGTGATGATAGTACTCATGCACATACGGACTATGACAACTCCTGCGTACTTTGTGGGCAATATGCGACTGCGTTTGTAAGGGAAACTTATTTGACAGGCGTTGGTTTGCATTATCTTAGAGGGTTCAGGAGTATCTGCATCAGAGACCTAAAAGCCCGGCGTGCAGCTGGCCAGCAAAGTCTCCGATTGGTGGGTTTTCAGGTGGTCAGCCGGCGGTCCTTTTCCGCCCTGCCAGAACCTATACTAATTGCGCACGACCCAGGGCTGGTCGGGCCGAAACACTCCAAGTAGTACTTAGTAACGTGCGTAGCCTGAGGAATAAAATGTGCGAGGTGGGTCTGCTCGTAGACAAATCTCGTCCAGATATACTTGCTTTCACCGAAACGTGGCTGTCTGAGGAAATCACAGATGGCGAAGTATATCTGCCTGGCTACGCACTGTTCCGCGCTGATCGCTCCACTGGCCGTCAAGGGGGTGGTGTAGCTCTTTATGTGAGTTATCACATCGACGTATTGAGGACCAGCGTTTTTCAGTCTCTCGACAAATCTGTTGAGGCTCTCGCAGTCTTGATTTGCGCTTCCTCGGTTCAGGTTACGGTTGTGTTAGTGTATAGAAGCCCTATGAGCACCTCCAATGGAATCATTGACTTTATACGCACTCACTCTGCGAACAAGTGTCTGGTGCTGGGAGACTTTAACCTCCCAGATGTTTGTTGGGATGATCTATCTTGCAGTTCGACGCTGGAATCATTCGGTACAGAACTGCTGGACTTGACGCTGCTGGTACCACTACACCAGTTCGTGGACCTCCCCACTAGGTACATGAGCAATCAGCAGCCGTCCATTTTAGATCTTGTTTTTGCTAAGTCACTTGACTTTGTAAATGACATTAAATATGACTCGCCTCTTGGCGCTAGCGATCACGTTTGCTTGACTTTCCAGTGTGCTCTTATCAGGTCTTGCCAAGCTACTACCAGTTGGTATCCGAAGATTTGGGCCGCGGACTTCCAAGCGATGCGGGATAGAGCTAGGTCATCGCCTTGTGTGATATCTGAGACCGACACTGTTCATATAGCCTGGGAAAAGCTTAAGGCTCACCTCGTCGACATTTCTGCACCTCACGTCCCACTGGTAAAAGGAGGGGAATCGAGAGCGCAGCCTCCGTGGATAGATTCCGCGGGGAAGGGCCTGCTAAAGAAGCAGTCTAGATGCTGGCGAGCTTACCGAACAGCTCCGTCAAACGGCACGTTTGACAAATATCGGTTGGTTCGAAATGAGTGCAAGCTACATCTTAGATTGGCCCGGCTTCAGTATGAAAAGGGCTTAGCTCATACTGCTTCGAAAAATCCCAAGAGATTCTTTGCTTACGTTAAACGACGCTGTGGTGCAAACTCGCCCATTCCACCATTGCTTCGAGGAGATGGGACCCATGCCTACAGCGACTATGACAAGGCATGCGTGCTTGGTAAGCAGTACTCAAGCGTCTTTGTCCGCGAGACAAATACGCCATGCAAAGAGTTAGTTCCAAGAGTCCCTGAGGACTGTTGTCTGGATGAAATTCCTGTAACGGAGTCCCAAGTTCTCCGGTTGCTAAAAGAGGTGAACCCAACTAAGGCTTCTGGGCCAGATTCTGTTCATCCAAAATTGTTGCACGAATTGGCAGGGGAACTCAGTGGACCTCTGACTTGTGTGTTTCAGAAGTCACTCAACAGCTGTATCTTGCCTACCGAATGGAAGGAGGCTGTTGTCTGCCCGATTTTCAAGTGCGGTAACAAAGACCTACCGGATAATTACAGGCCTGTCAGCTTGACTAGCGTGGTCGTTAAGTTACTAGAAAAAATAGTACGAGATACAGTGGAGAACCATTTAAGTAGGTTTAACCTGCTTAGCGTCGAGCAACATGGTTTTCCCAAAGGATTTTCGTGTCAGACGAACTTGCTGGTAGCTCGAGAGTGCTGGGCTGAAGCCGTAGACAGTGGACATGCGGTGGATGTGGTGTTCATTGACTTCGCCAAGGCCTTTGACACTGTCCCCCATTCGCGACTCTCGCTGAAGTTGAGATCGTATGGAATAGCTGGTCGTGCTCTCCAGGGGGTGTCAGCTTTTCTGAATGGACGGGAACAGTGTATTCGTGTGGAAAGCAGTCTTTCATTTCGACAGGCTGTGCTTAGCGGCGTTCCGCAAGGCTCTGTCCTAGGTCCGCTGCTGTTCTCAGTCTACGTGAATGACTTGCCGAGGGAGCTTGAGGTACAGTCGCTTTTATTTGCAGCTGACCTACAGCTCTGGAATATTGTTGATATCCCTGGAGGTCCTATGGCTCTTCAACGGGCTCTGGATAAACTCTGGGAATGGTCTGTCTTGTGGTTGCTGCCTATAAACCGGGCAAAGTGTTCAGTGCTGCGTATCGGAGCGTCTGATTCCTCCACAAGTTATGTGCTCGATGGGACTGTACTTCCTCACGTGACTCACCAGGTTGATCTAGGTGTCGTCCACTGTTCCACATTACACTCTGGAGACAACTGGAAGAAGGCGGCTAGTAAAGGGTTCCGAATGTTGTGGTTTATCCGTCGTTCTTTTGGGACCCTAACCGCTGATGTGTTTGTGAAGCTTTTCTCAGCGTTTGTGCGACCCCACCTAGAATATTGCGTCCAGGCCTGTCCACCATGCCTTGTCCGGGACAAAATGGCACCAGAAAGGGTGTTGCGTGTCGGTACTAGGTTGGTCAAGGGATTACGAGGGCAAACGTACCCCGAACGCCTACTTAGTTTGGGAATGCAGTCAATGCACTATCGAAGAATTAGAGGGGACCTAATCCTAACCTACCGTATTTTGACGGGGAAGGTTGGCCCTGA